>JAQIXR010000251.1:0-36981 GCA_034700825.1 Quadroppia sp. Gr-Ori-00064 | reverse complement strand
CTCTCTCTCTCTCTCTCTCTCTCTCTCTCTCTCTCTCTCTTTCTTCATTCTTAGATCACTGTCGCCCTCAAAACACAATAATTATTAGATATTAAGGGAAAGGGAGTTTGAAGGGCATTGCCATTCTTGTGTCAGATATGAATTCTGGAATCTCTTGTTTAGTGTTTTCGTGGGTTTTATTCATTTATTTCAATATATAACAGAAAATCATATATGAAATCAAACCCAAACCAAACACTAAATATAATAATACTTTTGGTTTATTTTGATTTGAAAACATTATAATAAAACTCAATGAGAGGTTTAGATCCATTTCCATCATTATAATTGATATCATTTCATAATCTCCTCTTCCAAGTGATTGACTGAAAATGAGTGAATTGATTGAACTCTAAATATTATTAATTATTATATGAATTATATTATAAGACATCTTTTAGTCATAATTATGTTATTACAAAATAAATGATAAAATGAATTAAATATCAATTATTTATTACTATTGAATCTAATGCTTAGAAAACATTAATCAAAACAATATAACATTATTTTACTTGAAGTCAAATCAATATTAATTGCTATATTGATATTGAAGTGAAATTTATTAAATCCATTAATTATATAATGATCTTTTGGACAGTAAATAAACTTTGGAGAAGAAGTGATAATTAGTGGTGCAGTGAATATATTTGTAATTAGAAAATCAAAAAATAATAATAAAGTGCTATCTTTTTATTATACGAATGGCTTAATCGCAAAATAATTACTTCCGTTACAGAAGAATACTTTCACTTGCAATGAGTTGAGAGAAAACCCAACATTGGATCCCATTGTTGTGAACCGACACCAAAGTTAATATCATTTTCACAATTATATTATGAAAAACTAGGAATAATATCAGAGAAAACTTTTGTCATTACTTTCGTTTGATTAAACCTTTTTTGATTTGAAGGCAAAAACATTTGTGAAATGAATATAAAAAGATATCAAATGATAGAATCACAAGAATTTCCATTACTTTTGTATTATTTTCACATTTTATTATAAATTCATTTATTTTATATTAATTTCATTTGTTTTGCAATTGAATTGAATTATGAATTTGAATAAAACAAATATTATTACAAACGTTTGATTAGAGAAACCAATTATATATATACCAATCGATCTCATTGTCAATAGAGAAAAACTAATTGAATTTTGTTTGGTTTGACCTCAAAATGGCATTACATTTATTTTTTGAGTCTGAGTTTTGTCATTAAAATATAACTTAAATATAAATAATATTACAAAATATAAAACAAAATTTTTCATAAAAACATTGTCTGAAATATAAATTATATTCAATAATAAAAAATACCAAAAAATTCAAAATAATAACAAAAATCTAATCGTGTTTTGATATTATATAACATAAGTCGAGGACTTATTTGTAATTAATTTTATTGAAATTCATGAATACATAAAAATTTCTTCTAATTTGTATTCGCTTTTTCAATGTTGTCTTTATTTTTGACCATTTGTTGCATAATTTATTGATAAAAGCTATTCTTAAAGGACATAGATTATAATCAGTGTATAAAGGGTTCAAATTTTATTTTTTGAAATGAAATTCAAATTTTTGATCCTTTAATTTATAGAATAAGAATCTCATCGTATTATTAGTGAAGGATTATTATAGGGAAAGATCTTATAATTTAAATAAGAAAAACCCGACAAACGTGTTGTCCATCACATCTCACATTGAATTTATATATGAATACAAAATGAAAAAAAACGCTATTTAAATAAAAAGCAAGAAAACAGAGTTGAAATTGTGTTCAATTTTGTTGAAATGTTTTTCAAATTTTTCAAACATTTTCAAAAATATATATCAAATGTGTTTTGCTATTGAAAGTAAACTTTAAAACTAATGGTTTAATAGCAAAACAATTGCAAATTGACAATTGATTTGAGAAAATTGTTTATTGAATGAGTTTAAAATGTTTTTCAAATACTCTGAGTCTTTTAAGGGGAGTCTTTTAAGGGGAGTCTTTTAAGGGTTGTGTTTCTAATTTAAGTTTAAAACAGTTTTCGATGACATGTGAGAAATAGAGAGAGAAGTAAAGACCGAAACAATATTTATTGCATTCAATCATTCGATTGTTTTATACATTTATCTCAAAATGTTATGCATTACTGGATTTGAAGCAAAACCACTTTTTTGTCAGAGATGTCCTCAGAGTTATCGACCTTTCCTTTAATACAAACAAAAGTTTGTGGTTTTTCTATATATCACTGAATCTATTAAACAATTGATTTTATCTTTACATTAATGTCAAAGATCTTGATTAACTCTAAATCGTATGGCGTTTTGTTAGATAATACCCGGATTAGATTAGAAGATTATTAAGAAAATCACATTTTTATAACTATTTATAACTATTTATTTTTATTTGTTTATTAAGTATATATTCGTTAATCAATTAATAAATTTCATTAATAATTGTCAAAAACTTGTTATTTTTGTCACTATTTTGTTTGTAATGAAATTTAATTATTTTTTATTTGTGTTCATTTTATTCTGAAAATGATTTTAAGTCTTAAGTTATGCAAAGGTTTTGTCAAAAACAATATTTTAAGTAATTTACAAACATTTAATACATTTGAAAACATGTATTAAATTCGGTTATATTTCAAAGTAGTTTACGATTCAATAAAATTAATATTTGAATGCTATATAAAACTCAATTTCTTCCCACATTTTCGCCTATATATTGATATGGTTTACAACTTATTTTATAAAAAGTTTTTCTGTTGTTGTTATCATTAAATACAAAAACCTCTTATTTGTCATTCATTTCTTGTTTAAGAAATATTTAAATTTATTTATTTCGTTGAGAATGACATAAATTATTATGCATTGAACTCAACCTAAACCTGATTTTGTTTCGGGTCATCATTTTGTTTAATATTAAAATTAAACAAAAATTCATTTAAAGAGAAGTAAACGAAGGGTTATATTGTATAATATATTGAAATTAGTATAACATTAAATCTTATTAAATATAATATTTTTAATTTCAATAATTCAATTGTGATTGAAATCTTATGTTAAACTTGAGATCAATTTAAAACACTGTTGTATAACATGAGTGCAAAGCAAAGTCTCTCAAATAAAGTGATATTTAATTGACATTTTGCACAACATTTTTCTATTTTTATTTAAGTGTTTTTTGTTTAAATTAACGTAAAATTTGCGAAAAAGTAATGCTTTAGTAATAGTAATAGTTTTGCGATATTTATAAAATATTGAGATATAGAATGTGCAAACATAAGCAAAAAACCAACTGTGCTATCACATCGTAATGGCTCATAGTATGAGGTTTAGATATGGCTTTCATATGTGAGGGCACTGTATGTGAGTGTTGGGACTGATTGTTGGCTCGGATGCAAAATACACAATAAACTTATCGCTGAGAAAATGCTGTCTTCAGTCAAAACCATATATAAAATAACGACTCTTTTGGCACCGTTTGCTTTACACGAATATTGTTTGTATTGCTCTCTATTTAAACATTTGAATGAAAAATATATTCCCAAATCAATTGATTTTGTGGCCACACCTGTCTTCGCATGTATTTCCTATTCCAAGCCTTTATTTGCTTTCAAAAGTCTAACAATTTTTATGTAACGATTTTTGGGATAAAATGTAAAATATTTACATTGAATGCATTCTTCATATAATTTTATATTCAATTTTTATGACTCTTTTAATTGTCTTTAAATATAATTAATTGTTTTCTCATTTTTGGCTCAAAGTGAAAATACTTTTCAAAAAGCATTTTAAACTTAAAACTAAAATTACAAATAAATAAAATAATAATAAAATGAATGATTAATTAAAATGTGAACAATCACCTTGGTACCTTGAATTAAAATGATAAAATATTTGTTCATAAAAACAATTTTTTTGGTTTCTAATTGTGTTTATATAAAGCCATAGCTTTGAAGTAGAGTTGATCTCTTGTCTGAAATAACGCACAGTTAGACAAAAGACAATCGCTTTGAGAAAAAGACAATTTGACAAATAATTGTATCTGACATTTGTTAGGCCTGCAGGTCATCCCTGTCATGCCTGTCCTCTTGTCTTATCTGGCAATGAAGTGAATGGTGAGGCATTCAGGCAAACGAATTGTCTTTAACTGTAATGCAATTCATAGTAAATAATGTTAAGACAGGAATAAAATTATTAAATGAAATCAATAGTCATTGAAATACAGCATAAAATTGTATTTAAGGGTGAAATTGCTTAATACACCTGAAAATGAAGACAATTATATGAACAATGAATATATGAATTGTGTTTACAAAAGAAAGTGAAAGAAATGTTAGATAATTTTATGTTTATTATAATAAATGAAATGAAATAATAATTTGTTTTATATTTCTTCGCAAAATCCTTATGAATGCAAACATTATTTTAAAAATTTATAAATTTTGATAACTTTTTGAAAGTGAAAATTAAAATATTTTTGTTTCATTTGTTTATAGAAATGAGTTTAAGAAGACTTCATTCAACACATTGCGAGGAATGCGTGAATTGTATGCATTCATTGCATTGAAAAGACATTCAAAAATAGAGACATTCAGCGATGGCAGTGATGTTAGAGTGGTTTGAATGTGAGTTTAAATTAAGATAAATATGTTTAACATATATTATATGTAAGAATACATTGATAAATGACATCAAAAGTGGCGCTTAATTTTGATTTCTTTGCGATTATTCAGTGTTTCGTTTCATAGACTTTGAGTCAAATATTTGAGTTATGCATAAGTGCTATGAATTTCCTCAAATAATTCCTTGTTCTCTCTCTCTCTCTCTCTCTCTCTCTCTCTCTCTCTCTCTCTCTCTCTCTCTCTCGCATTCATTTTTAGAAACAGAGCCAAACATTTACTTTTTAATACTAATACTTCATTTTCTCAAATATGTTTTTGTGCCCAAAATGTATGGCAAAAACAGGAATTTTTTCAAACATTAATCTCTTGAGAATAGCTTTGCATTACATGAAAACTTATAATGAATTTTTGTTGAAAGCTTTTCACAAATCTTCTGAATGACTGATTGTAGTCGTTATTCAATTGAAAATAAAGATTGTGTGAAAACTGACGAAACTATTAATTTTTTAAAAAATTCTATCTCAACTTCAATGGGAATGTATACAATTGAGGGACAGGGAGTGAGGGGCAAAAACGCCTGAAACACTTATGACTTATAAGACGGCTTCATGTGCTATAAAGTGTCATTTCAGGCGCTCTGCTCTCAAGTATAGTAACTGTTTTTCAACCCATTTCTTCCAAATTTATTAAAATATATCACATTTGTGTTGAAATTCTCAATACTTCCTCTAATATGAGAAAAGCAATACATTATGTGATTTGAAATCAAACAATTGAATTAACATTATTTCTCAATACTTTCCTTAATTTATGTCTTATTGTGTTATCATTTTATTTGACTTTTGATTAATGAAATTCAAAAGTTTTTCTAATGCTTTGAAATCAAATGCTTTCTATTGTCTAAATTCAACTTTTTTGTCAACTTTTGAAAATATTTTATTACATATAAAATACATTGAATTTAAGGAATACATTAAAGTTATTATAATTAATATTATTTAAATTTTTAATAAAATTAAAGATTGTATTCACAATCAGTTATATTGAGTTGAAGTGAATATAAATAAGCATTTTTTGCATCAATATTTACATGAGATCTCATTTTATGGTAAATTTCTATTTTAAAACTTTTTTTGAATGTAAGCAAAAATCATTTATCAAATAAATAGCAAAAAATGAACAAAGAATTGAGTTCTGGTATAAGCTTTGAATGAAAGCTTGAGTCAGAAATGAATCGATTTTGAGTTTGAATAAGTTTATGGATTATTAACTTTTTGCTAATTCAATGATTTTCTCATATATTGATAAAAGAGAGAAACGAATGAAAAAGTCATTTATAAAAATGGTGTTAAGATTAGAATGTTTTCTCTGAAGAAATTATTTCAATATTAAATATAAAGTCAAATATTTTTGGCTTTTATTGGAAAATATTTAAGACATGAAATGATAGCTTTGTTTGGGATAAAATCATTGCCAATTGGTTTGTATTGAATGCAACAAATTATGTAATGTTTTTGTGAACTATTGACTGAAAGACCAGAAATTGAAACCAAACTGTGTATAGAATATTGATATGAGTTTAGGGCCAATAGGTTTGTGCCAATGGTTTTGGGCCACCAATTGTTTTGTTCCGTTGAAGGTCTTTAGGGATGAATGAGTTTTAGTGAATGCACTTTTGCCGATGCAATGGCCTTTACAGCCAGTGCTCCAGTGCTCGGCAATGGGCTTCAGTGCCTCCACTTTAGACATGAATCTCGAGGGAAATCAACCAACGATTCGATTCTCTCTTACATTCATTTCTCAGACCCTTTTCTCACAGCTATTCCCATCTTTGTCTCCATATTATAAGCAATATTATAGTGACTACCAGTGCTTTGCCAGTGCTTTGCAACCATATATGCATAGGATGTATGCCATATAAACTGATGGTATAGTTTCGACACACCCTAAGAATCTTTGGATTTGGTTTCATATCTTTCTATTTAAGAACTCATTCGACAAACGATTGAAAGTGAAATCACTTTGGCTTTAGATATGATATTTTGTGTCAAAAACTTTTATAAATTTTTATAAACTTTTATCCAATTTCTTTTGCAATGAAATTGTGGCCAAAAATTGAATTCAATATTTCTTAAGATTAGGAAAAAAGATCAAAATAATGGTTGCCATCAAATCAAATACACGATACAAGAAATACTGGATTGCATTACTGGGGCTGACATTTCAGATGGCACTCAACGCACATACAGTACATGTGCTGAATATATGGCTCAGTCTCTTATGAATAGAGAATTGCATTTTATTTTTATTTATTTATTTTTTGGATTTCTTTCGATTTATTTCGATTTGGTTTATATATTATATTATTCTTAAACCAAATCATTGAATTCAAACCATTGTTTGGATTTCAATTCTCATTGATTTCGACTTTGGTTTTCGTTTATGACAGAAATGATCGCCAAAATTGAAAGCTATTTCGATGTCTATTCAACTGAAAGTTTAACCATATTTTGTTGGAAAGAATTCTTGATTTAGATTATGTGCGACAGAAATGGCACATAAAATCCTATCCAAAGATTAGACGCTATTATAGAGAGAGAGTTTAAGTCATTAGTGATCATAAAGTATATTAGAAACAGTCTGACCCTCTCTAGTGGTGGGGATTATATAAAAATGTATTAAACATTGATTGAGACTTATATTGACTAATATTTTGATAAATGTTTAGCAAATAAATGGATTAATACATAATAAGTTCGCTATATATTTGAACATTAAAATCATTTGGTTATAAATCAAACGATTTTCGATGAAAATGCATTTTTAACACTATTTGCGTTAAACACTAATAGCTTTGGTATTGAATTGTTTGATAAAGTGATGATTAATGTAATATTGAATGAAAATATTAAGCAATAATTTGTAACAAAACGATAATAAATCAAAAGTCTTCATCATTTGACTACTTGTTGGCAAACAAATATTTTTTGTGACAACTGTTTGATTGTTTCAATGCATATAAATTTTTATCAATAATTTACTGATAAAATGCTATCATTTTTCAGACCTATTGTGACAAAACAAAAGTTACTTTTCATACAGTGTTTCGCTATTCGGGTAAAAGAGTTTTTATTATATCCATTGAATGTTTAATAACTTTTTTTGCCGTTTGATTCTTGAATACAACAGTGGGATATCTGACCATTATTTGTGATATATTACTTCCTGAATAGCATTTCAAATGTTAGGCCAAATACCCCTCACTTCCCCTCATATCCGTTCAAACGATGCAATTAGAAAATGGATAACTTTTGTAACACAACAGTTGCCAGCAGTGGGGCCAGTGGTAGAGCCAGTGGTGGGGCGTTTTGTATTGTGTTATACTGTTAGCCATCAGTGGTTTCATTTGATGATAGATCGCTTGGACCACAGCATCCGAAGCCAAAGGTAATGCATAGCCAGTCAGCCAGTCGTCAAACAAGTATACATTTATGCTTTACTTGTTGTCAGTCTTATTTCACATCAATATTTTGAGTCGTTTTATATAATAGTTATATAAAAGCAAAGTTTGAATCGCTTGAGAGATTAGAGGCGAGAAAATGTAAATTTAAATAATGAACAACTGATAGGACAGTTCGCTTTGGAATGATAGGACAGTTCGCTTTGGAATTATTAACGCTTCAAACACTGTTCTGTTGGCGCATATAATCGCTTTTGGATTCACTTATTGTTTAATTACTATAAACTTATTTTAACATAATATCAAAGTTTTCATATAATCAGAGAAATATTATATGAATGAAACAAATAAGTAATGCATTGAAAACTTTTTTTTTAATACTCAATGGTATAATAGTGTATAAAATGGTAATAATAATAAAGTGGATCAAAATGAAGACTATTTTTATAACTCATTGCAGAGAAAACGCCCAAAATTTAATGCATTATATTTTTATTTTGGGTGGAGTAGAGTTGAGTGGAGTTTCGCACAACGATTGTTGCGATCGACATAAATATATGCAAAAATGTTGTGCCAAAGGGACAGACAGACTATGATGTATCGCAATGTCTACTCTTTGACGGCCCGTCACACCAGCGCTCAACCACTTTCTCGAACTTATTTGAACCTAAACTCAACTCCAAATAGGATTTTAATATTGTATTTCAAATCAAAGTTTATATAAAGTTAATGTCAAACACATTTCCACTCAAATGCTATCAGTCCTTCAAATGTGAAATCAAAGTGTCGTTGCTTTCCATCAGTGCATGAAATGTCCAAAATATAAGACAATGTGATGTCGATCTCATTCTCATGAAATACCCTAAAATTGTTGCTCATTCAGACGATCCGGATTCAAAAGACATAGCTTTCCATACAATCGAGCACTAAAGTGGCCAAAGGTTTGCAGACTTGCCTTCAATTCATTTATCAATCGTTTTGTGAGAAAACTCGACTTCACTTATATTTATACAAAAGTTGTTCTCATTTTTATCTCAAATAATTATCATATTTTTCATCAAAAGTCTATTAAAACCAAAATTTAATTTTCGAAGGTTTCCTACCTGTGCTCTTGGGCTCTCAACTTATTAAAACACCTTTCATAGTTTCATTTATCCGGAATATTTATGTTATAATAAATTTGACGACAATTTTGATGTAGTTTTACTGTGAATGCAATAAAATATTGAACACATTTGCAACTCATCGCTCAGTCGTATCGCACAGTCGTATCACAATATTGTATGGCATAAGAGGTACCGATAGTTGTAATACTAATGCAATACTATTTAGTAATTTATTAAATTCTTAGCCAAAAGCAGATTTAGAGCCCCTGTAAATGCCTGCAGACCTGTCACTAACAACTAAACATAAAACACATTATAACGTATTGTGTGTTCAGACTTAAGCCCCGAAAACTACACATCTTTAAAATCTTTATTAATGGCACAGAGAGTCAGTATCAGTGCTTTATACCAGTGCTTAATGTGTTAGCAAATTAACATTTAATTTGTATTTTCTATTCAGTCATATATTATGAAATTTATTAGAGTAGAGAACAGATTAGAGTCACTCTTATCGCTGTTTATATGAGATGCCAGCGATGTGTCGGCACTGAGAGAGCACTGGTATTCGGTCTATGTTTTGTATGCGATGATCGAGTGCTTACAAGAAGAGTGTATCCATTAATTAAAAAAAGATTTGATTGTGTGAACTAATGATCAATGAATGAACACTTTATTGTCAGTCATTTATCAATTTTTGGACACAATATTCTTTGACTCTTATTTGGATCACAACTCAAGCAAAACGCTATTCACTTATAATGTGCTAACGATATGTTTGTCAAAAGAAATGTTTTATTAATAATATGAATCAATAATTAATAATCAGATTGTTGTGATGAATGCCATCAATGGTATGATATCATATCCATGTCGTATGTGACAAATCATTACAATATATCACATCATTTGAAATACATTTTGTATTCAATATATTATTCAAAACTTTTGAATCAAAAGTATTATTATATTTGCATTGATTTTAAGTTCAAAATGAATATGAAATGAATGAATAAATGTTTGAATGTTTTGTAATAAAATATATATTAAAATTCATTCATTTCTCACATAATTATCAATAGATTTTTATTTTCATTAAATTTTCATAAAAAGAAATTTTATTTATAAATAATTTTAATGCGATTTATTTTGACTAATAATAATGAATAACAAAAGTATAGTTTTTTTGTTTAGTTTGAGTTCAAACTAATAAATGGACTTAAAATCCATAAATAGCCCGAAAAGACATTAGACAACAGAGCGAAGGAATTATTTCAGACTTAGTTTTATCTAAATTAGCGAACAATTAACTATTGATTACTTTTTTTGTATTGATTGCACACAAACTTCACATCAATTTTCTCATGTTTTCAGTAAAGACAATGTTTTTGGACAAAAAATACTTAAGAATGAATTCATTTGTTTTGCGTTAGACTAAAACTTAATTCAAATTAAAAGTGAATGAATTTATTGAACACAAACTTAATCTGATTTCAAATTAATCTCAAATCTCAAAATCGATTTGAAATAAGATTTTATTTAATTATTTAATTTTCATTTATAAAAATCAATTTATTTTCTTCAACAATAAAATCGATTAAATCATAAAAATTTGATTATTATTTAAATCATTGATAAATATATTTAAATATAATGTAAAATACAGTCTAAGCCGTGATCTGAGCGCAAAATAATAATAGTATGATTTGAATCGACACCAAATATGGTATTTGTGACGAGAATTGGATTCAAAGTTTTATTTTATAATTTAGTGAAAATCACTTTTAGTTTGAGTGAAGTAAAAGCAAATCAATCATTAATATAATGGTTTATACGGGCAATGCTTTTGTGAATATACCGTATGTGTGATTAACACATGATCTGCCGGCGCTAACCCTCATAATTACACATTGGGCCATACAATCAATCAAATTGGTTCCAAGCAATAGCCCGTATAGTGTTTGGCCAGTTGTGCCAAATTGTCGACTCGACGGTCACTTAATGCCGGCTTTAAAGCAATGCATAAACGCTTTAATCGATATATAATACGAATAAATATATTATAAATATATATATCATTTCGGAATCAATCATACATTGAGTCAATCTTTAGATAAGGTGCACAACTCCAGGGCTATCTAAACAAGTGATGCCTGGCCTCCCTGTGCCAATCATGTGCATTATGAGCAATAGGACTGTAATAATACTTTAACAAAAGCAAACAACGAGGAAATGGACTAAACATGTTATACACCAAAAGGATTTGCTTTTTTTGTGGGCGTTTTGTTTTACATATTGAACTCAATGGATGTTATCATAACATTGTTATGCTTTGTATTCATAATCGGATAGACTCTGATAGAGCGCAAGCACTTTGACTGAGAGCCTAAAAACAATCAAAGCCGAGCTTTTCATTTGTTTCACAAACCTATTGAAGCGAACGTAAAGTCTGTATATTTAGAGCCATAGTTAATGCCATCGAAACTGAAGCTAAACTAAGATCCTCTCAACTCATCCCTATATCTGTATATTTGCTTCAAATGCCTGTCCTTGAGTTTGAATGAATAAAATAGAGATCAGTTCAATACTGTTCCTGGTTTTGGTAGTGTTGGCACAGTTAGCACTGGTTAGCGCGGAAGTGCATTACTGTATGTTTTTGCAATGAGATTCAATACAATCCTCTCGCCCTGTCCTCCCTTTCCCTACTGCAATTCAATGCAATTTCCGTAAAACAATCTTTTGGTTCGACTTTACTTGACTTTTGCCTCAAGTTTTTCGTTAAATATTTATATATCGAGTAATTAACTCAATGATGAAAGAGCTTAAAGTCAGAGTTAGTGCTCTTTAATGTATATCATCTTTATATAAAGAGCACCAAAACTACCACAAGGTTATAGATCACCAGAACTACCACAAGGTTATAGATCACCACAACTACTGATAATTTATGTAACCATTGTTTTTGTCCAACACTTTCTCGATATTAATATAATTATTTCAATGACTTTCATCTCATTTGAGACTATGTTGTAATCAAGTGATGAAAGAGAGCAATGCCTGCCATCCATGTCAACCAAATTAGACGATCCCTCTCCTAATCATTAATAATATATAATTTAATGAATGTCTTCCCAATCAAACCGAGATTTCAAACCCGAGGGACGTCTTCTTTCGCGAGTGTCAAACATTTTGAGGTCATTTCTAATTATCATATATTCAACAAATGATGAACTTTTAAATCCATACATTGATTGAGACAGAGAGTGCCACTGCCAACAGAGCACAGGGATGTGAGGGATGTGATAAAGTGTGCATTTGCTAATAAATGCGTAATTAAAGGCGCACTGGTATGTAGTGAATGCCCAAAAGCAACGATGAATTTTCATTTGATTAGATCTATGGCTGAAATAGCGATCAATGATAGCATCAGAGCTTAGAAAGTGTTATATTCAGCACATTTTGGATCACATTTTGGATCACATTTTAGTCAATGTTCACAATTGGAGTCAAAATTAATTCCTTTTTTTGTCGTAACTTTTGATTAAATTTTTTTCCAAAAAAACCACTCGTTTTGGGGTTTGTTTTCAATTGGATTTTTGTCTGAAAAACAATGAACTCTAAGAAGAGATATTCTATAATGAATTTCACAATTTTTTTTGTTATATAATATTAATTGATATAAATTTGATTAATTTAACGAAAAAATAATTGAATTATAAATATTATTTGATTATAATATTCATAATTCAATTATTTTTATTGTTTTATAAATAACTTAAAGACTGATAAAAATATATATAATATAAGCCTTAATATATTTTTTGCATTCAATCCAAAACTGTTTGTCATCTTTTTATTGTTATCTCTACTTTTAATCACAAAATTCAATTTTATATATTTTTCTCATTTAACTAAAAGTTTTCTACATTTCTCATCAGAAACACTCAAAAAATGAATGTTTTCAATCATTAATTATGTTTTGTTTTACTTTATATTCAAAAATATTTTAATTTTCATTATTTGAATCATATCTAATAAAATGCAATATTGATTAACAGCTGCTCTTATTTAACACATTTAGTCTTTCATTGAAATAATAGTTAAAGAGTAGAAAAGAGAGAAAAATATTTGAATTGAAAACCTAAAGCTCGTCACGTAATATACGATATACGGAAAGGGAGTCACGAATTGGTTTCTTCATTATATGCAATATTAGAGAAGAGAAGAATAGACAGGAATTCATACAAAGAGTTAGTGATAAAAGCGTTTCAATTGCATTAAAAGTCAAGTATTTTTCTCCTTTTGATCAATACTTAACTCTTTAATATATAAAACTTTGGTTTCACTTAAATCAGTCATTCGTTTGTATTAATGAAATGAACACTAAATGAGAGAAAGTATTAAATTAATGTTTAATAGTTTTCTATTGATTTCAATCAAATAAATTGATTATTTTTATCATATTTTCTCAATTTATTCTTTTATTATTGTATACCAATAGAGAGAAATATATTATTATTTTTGATTAAATAGTACAAAAAATACTTCAAAAAGTGTTTTACTTCTTTGATCTTTGATTTTGATATTCAATAAACATATTCTGAATATCGATAGCAATGAATAAGATGTGCATAACTAAAGACATTGTTTAAGCCATTCGTCCATATATTTCGTGACAATTTCTCACGTTTTGAGCCTTCTTTTGGGTGTATAATAGGAAACAAAAAATAAAATGAGTTTTCATTGCTTAAAATTGCAAACAAATGACAAAACAATTGTTTAAGAATAAAAACAAAAAATAAAATTTTTCAAATGTCGTGACAGAAAATTTCAATTTATTTGTCATTCATTATCGCGAAAACAAAATGCAAATGCGATTTGAATTTGTATTTTCAATCTGTTCTGACTTTCATTAATGTTTGTTTGATTTACAAATAATTTTAAAAGAAATATAATTTAGTTTTAAATTGTTTTTGAATATTGAAGTTAAATATATGTTCAATAGATTTGATTTGTTGCCAAAAGTCATTTGAAAGCATTTGATGTTTAATGCTATGGAGTGTTGAGAATGAATTTGTAGACCAGAAAAACTATAACTCTATTTGTTGTAAAACTGTTTTTATTCATCTCTTTATCAATCAATACTGTATTAGTAACTGCTTTGACAACACTTACTCGCAATCTATGAATAAAGTAAAAACTCTTTCAATGCTTTATTAAAAATGTAAACATTTACTAAAATTATGAACAATTGTTTTAATTATAATTAATTGTTTTACTATACACTTATCGCTCACCTTTACTAAAACAATTAATTGAATTGAATCACAAATTAATTATAATTAAAACAATTGTTCATAATTTTAGTAAATGTTTACATTTTTAATAAAGCATTGAAAGAGTTTTTACTTTATTCATAGATTGCGAGTAAGTGTTGTCAAAGCAGTTACTAATACAGTACAAGACTTAACGCTTTTGCAAACGATGGCAATGTTTATGCTATGACTTCGTATCCCTTGTTGGCAGTCATTCGTCAAAACGCCAAAAACAGACCAATAGATTCAGAAGAGAAGAAACGGTTCGAAAAAACTTAAAGAAAATAAATGAGAGTTTGTTCTTGTTTTTGGTCTAACGTCTCGACTATTTCTGATTCATACAAATCGTTGAGAATAGAGACAAAAAAGTATATAAAAACTGAATTTATTCGTCAATTGATTTGAAATATGAAATACTTTTATGAATTCAATAAATAATTGTTTGAAATGCTTTTAAATGGTTTGAAATGATTAATAGTTTTATAAAATTATTATTTATTATCCAATTGTCATCAAATAGACAATTGATTGACACAAATACACATTAGTTGTAATAGACTTTACAAAAAGAGAATTCATTAATAGATTAGTCTATATTTGAAGTGTTTTTCACAGAAAAACATATTCTCATTGTTTTGCTATAATTGAAAAGTTTTCAAAATATTTGTCTTTTGAATAGTTATGTCACTTTCTATCGAATAGTTTTGAAGATGAGATAATGATATATGAATTTCAACTGAAGTCCAATTGTTTTCTTATATTATAGTGCTTTATGGATAATATGGCCAAACAGGCAATGGATGTGTCATTTGGACTGACTTTCAATGATCGGCAACTCATTCATCTTCAATGCTCGACAGAATGAGGAGAAGAGCACCAGAAGATGAAGGAAGAAAAAGAGGTAAAGACTAGTAAATGCTATAAATCAGTTATACTTATATATATCATATGATAGAGTGATGGAGTGGTTGTGCAAAGCAATGGTAGTAACACAAAGAACATAGCGTTGTCTGTCCTTAAGACAAGTCAACAAACCTTAAACTTAGCAAAAAATATGTTTCACTTCTAATGAGTTTTCCTCAAAGCGTTTCCCTCTCACTGTATATCCCACTCAAAAAGACGAATAGAGTGTTCAAAAGTTTTCTTATTATTTTAAAAACAAATTTCTGTCACAAATATTGTGTATAAATTTTCAAATAGTTTTGTCGACAGTTTAGCGTTAGGTTTACATCTCAGCCAACCATAAATGCAGTGAAATAAGTCTCTCTCTCTCTCTCTCTCTCTCTCTCTCTCTCTCTCTCTCTCTCTCTCTCTCTCTCTCTCAACATTGGAGAGCTTTACAAATAAACTCCAAATTCACATATGCTTTAATACAAAATATATAACATATGAAAATTTTCCCAATTTTTATCAATTCCTTTCTCCAGAATTGTATTAGAGTTTTGCTTTAAGTTATTTTTGCGAAACAGAGTTGAGTTCAAAATTTATTGGATTGGAATGAATGTCAAACAAAAGCCTATTTGAATAACAGAGACATTTCTTGTTCTCTAACATTCAAACACAATATGTGTTTACTATTTGCATGAATTGAAGAGTAGATCAAAATAAATGAAAACAATATTTTTGTGACAGTGAAGGCCTGTCATATGTTTTGGTCCTATTGAAACACTAATACTCCAATTGATTGTAATATTATCAGCCAGTGCTCATCAGCACTGTTATATCAAATATAATATAATGAATGTTTGGTATAATATGTGTTCAATTAGTATTACATCGAAGTTAAAGCCTATGAGATGTCAACGAGAAATATATTTCAATGAAAAGCTGTTCATTCATTAGGTCTTTAGCTGTCAAAATGCCATCTAATTAAAAGTGATATCTTTTGAATATTTTTGAATATTTTTTCATTTAAATGGCAAAACAGAGTATCGTTTTTGTCAAAAGTAACGGAACATAACATTTGCGAAATTCATTTCAACATTTTTTCTCTTTTTTCATTTTAACTTTGCGTTCAATAAAATAAGTTTTTTGCTCTAAATTATATGTTTTATATGTTTTGAAGCATATCTTTCTCCTCACTATTGACTGCAAAGCCTTTTGATTCTAATATCAAGGATTGAAACAAAAAGCGTTTTTTGTATTTTATTTTTATGTTTTTGAATCGAGAAATAAAAATAAGAAAATAATAGCGAATTCAAAATAATTTAAAATAACCATTAATTTTATAGTGATTTCGATCGAAAATAATTGCTATTTCTGTGACTTTTAAGGCTTTTATGAATCAATGCATTGATACAGTATTTTGATATAAAAGTTTTTCGTTATATTTTGAGTAAATTTCATTCACATTTCGTTCACATCATTGAGTGTTGAAATCTCTAGCATTTCATTGCAGAGGAGAAAAAAAAATTATTATTCAAATCAAGTATCAGTTCATTCATATGTGTGAATATTTTATGTAATTTTGATATTATTTTACTCTTTAAATGAAACAATTCTTTCTTTTTTGATTATTTGAATCATTTCTACCTTTTTTGATGAGAGAATTGTTTATGAATTCAAAAAATATTTAATATTTAAATGCATTTAATTTATCTGAATATGAAAATTGTTTTTACCACAAGTGAACCAATAGTTTCCACACCAATGAAATTGTTAGCATTTTTTTCTTAAACAAAAATTTTTATTAAATATATTTTTGCAAATGAATGAATAAATTGAAAATTGAATGAAAAGATTGAATAATAAAAATAAAAATAAATGTCAAACAAATAAATTTACATAAATATTGTTTAATAGCTTTATTTCCATTGTATTCAATTCAAAGCAAATGTTGTGTTTTCGCTCATTTGTGTTATTTTATGGCAACCAAAAACTGGATCACAAAAAGCACTTATATTTTTTTTGTTCAAAACTCAATGACATTCATATTTTTTGTACTTTTTTACATAATTTCATATTTTGTTGACTTATTTCTATGAATGCAATGACGACTTGAATATAAAATATAAGAATTTTTACCAAAAAAACAAACGTTTGCAAAAAAGAAAATTTTTTCGATTATTTTCATTCAATGTTTAAACTTTTATTTAATCAATGTTTAAATATTTAATATTTTTGAAACAATTGAATATAAAGTATTTATTTGTAATCGTTTTGAAAGTGAAATCACAGTAACATTGTATAAGCATTTGAAAAATATTGAGTTCTTGTTAAAAATAAATTAATTAAAGCGTTAATTGAATTGTTTTATCGATAAAATTCAGTGCAAATATCAATCAATTGATTGATTTCTATAGAGAACAATGAGTTCACTATTTGTTTAGTTGTGTTTAATTTATTTATTTTTGCCAAAAGTTCTCTCAGAGACACTCTTCTCATTAAACAGTTTGACTATCTTTTGGGCACTGGTAGGCATTGGCGGTGGTGTTCATCTTTGGCAAATAGCACAGTCTGTATGGCACGCAATATCTTGTTTTCACCGTTTCTCTGTCGGCTCCGACATTACAAATGAATGAAATTCCTATTTATTTTCGTCTCCTTTTCACTGATAGGCAGAAGTGCTTCAGTTAATGACATAACTGGCCATTGGTTTTAAGTAGCGCTTCATCATTACTACAGTGCTCTCAATAATCCGAAACTTTAGTGGAGTTAAAATTTGAAGACATTCAAAGAAATTCTTATAATGTTATGAAATCCAAAGAGTAATGACTTTTATGGACGAATCAAATGAAAGTCTCTTTTTTGTGTTCATTGAGTGCTTCAGAGATTTTATTTTTAATTGCAATATTCACTAAAGGCTTTCCACTAATGAATACCCGTTTCTATTGCTGGCAATCAAATAGATTTTGGCCATAAATCACATGAAAATCCATTATCTAATGCATAGTTCATCTCAAATAACATTCATTAAAAAATTTGTTCAATTTTTATAATATTTTCATCATTTCATACATTTGTTGAATCTATTAATCACTTTATGATTGATTTATTGTTATTTTCTTTACTAATATTTTTTCGGTTAGTTTTATGTTTTGAAATAAATGAATATTATTTGAATTAATTTATAAATAATAGCTTTTTCCCCCTTATATTATATTTTAAGTTTACATCCCTTTGAGACTACAAATACATGGGTATAATTAAAAATAGTTTTCATTTTAATGTTAATCATAATTATGTTTATTATTATAGACTGAAAATGAAAAAACAGTTTCAGCAGAGCATTGATATTATAGTGAAGTTGAATGAAAACTTCAATTAAGCTATAATTTTAGTTCAATTTATTTTTGAAAAAATATAATCAATAAATTGTATGAAATTTTGCACAGATTTTATAATATATTATATAATTTTTGTTACTTTTAATACAAGATTTAATTTGATGGTCCAATGAGTTTGTATTACAGCAATGCCTAACATTTCACTCTTAATAAAGTATTGCATCTTTTAAATGAGAGACCATTTGTTGAGAAATTCAATCCAAAAGTCATCCAAAAGTCATCCAAACCTATCAATTAGACTTTGATAGAGAAAACGAGTTTTTGCCAACATTTTCATTGTTTAAAAGCATTCAATTCTTAGGTTTTAATAATAGACTTCAATTTCTTTCCTTTTTGTCTTAACTTAAAATATCGATAAAAAAATATAATTCACTCAAAGATATCCTATTTAAGTATAACTGAGCCATCAGTGAAAGTATGGTTCGGTTGAAAAAGTTTACAATTTTATAATATAGAAGAAAACGTCGATTTGAATGAATTCAAAAATTTACTCAAAATTCTATTCCTATTGCTGTGGTTATCCTATCAGAGGAAAGGGAGGCCAAGTGGTATCAAATGGCGAACTGTTTAATCTTGTTGTTTAATAATGTTGGCAATGGTCTCGAGAGAGGGCTTCAATTGACTCATTCTTAGCTATTTCTTTGCAAACATAATTCTATTGTTTCTATTGTTTCTCTCAACCAATCTTTTAATTATTGTTCGCTCGAGAGTTGGATATAAAATGAAACTTCAGTTACAATTTATTTGTGACTTTTTTTTATATATAATTTATTTCTCACTCAAACTAAAACAAAAAAAAGCAAAACCACTAATAAATTTGAGTTTATGAACACATTTTGCATGAATTCATCAAAATATTTGTTATATTTAAATCAATATAAATATCAATTCAACTGATTGTGAATTATAGGTAAATAATACTTTTAATAGGAGTCAAACTTCACTCTAATCTGAAAATGAGTTTCACTCTAAAATTCTATCATTGCTTCTATGACTCGAATAATAGATTTTCATAAATCTTATGAAAGCCTTAAGTTATGTAAAATTTATAACATTTGTTGTAACGTAAAATTGAAAACAACTTTTCTCGTTATAGATATTATAATGTAATATAATATTCAAATATTAGAGACGACATGATTTTGATGTCAACTATTCATGATTTAATTGATTAATAATTATTTATTTTTTGTTATTAAACATAAATTGATTGAAATTTTCGTTATTTGTTTAATTTGACAGAAAATGCCAACAAAAGAACATTTGATAAAAAATTTATTGCCATTTAATTGAAACAAATACACCGTCTGTTTGTCTATCACTTGTGTCTACAATAGCAGCAAATATGCGATTATTAAAAAAAGGTGAGTTTAGTGAACATAACTCTTAGGTTTTCCTTATTAAAAATGTATGTCTTTTGCAATAAAACCGAATTATTTTTGCACTCATATAATGGTTTCCATAGAATTCATCGATAATTTAAAGGCATTAAACCATATGAGCCCACAATATGGTCACCATTTCCAACTCAATGCCTAACGAACCGATACCTCAATTAACCAATAATTTAGCAAAAATTATATCAGTGCTCGAAATGTCTAACAGGAATGGGATGTCAATATTTTTTAGATGGTTTGTCAGAGAAAATATATTTACTGAAGAGATTAAAAGCTGACAAATATTTTTGATAGAATTTACAAACAATTATTTTCACAAAAACTAAGATCTTCTCAATTCAGACAATTGTAAATTTGTGATGATTTGAGCCTCCAGTTCCTGACCTCTCTCCAAACCTCTCTTTATATCTAGTAAAACAACAATAGTTGAAGTGATGTCATGTCTATCCTAATCCTTAGGCAGTGTTTCCTTTCATTTTTTTTCTTTGTTGTGCAAAAAAGTGGTTTTGCGGGCAGTGGTAGTGAAAACTCAAAGGAAATGGTGTTTTTAGATGTTATTGTATGTTTGTTTCGATTTGATAATTTCATTACAATTATTACAAATTATATTTATATTCAAAATTAAATAAAAAATGAAAATCATTTCATTCAATAAATTTTACAATTTTAAAAAATATCTTTACTTGAGATTCATCTCATAATAGCCATAAATAACAATACATTCGCGAAATACACAATAGTTTGCAAAATACATAACATTTCATAAATATATAACTTTTAGAATCATTTATCATTCTTTCTCTCTCTCTCTCTCTCTCTCCCTTCCTCTCTCCTCAATTATACCCCTGAATTTGATATTAAGGTTTGGCTATAACTCAAGTCATTGAATGCATATTCAGTGCACTTATAAAGAAAGCATCAAAACTAAGGACTAAAGTATTGTTGCATTTTTTATACGACTGTTTCCAAGGCGTGAATTTGATGTCTGAGTCTCACTATGCCATCAAATGCATGAAAAAATAACAACATTTATCATTTGAGACTCACATACAAATCATATTCAAACTAACTGTGCATTTCTAGTGCTCTAATCTCTCTGCAAATGACTAAATATGAGAATTATTTATTTGTAAAAACATTATCCAATTTTGAAACATTTGGTCATTTTGTGACAAATTATTAAACTATAACTTATTTATTATAAGAATGTTTTATTGCATTAGTTATGATTGAATATAATAATTGAAAGCATAATAAAAGTGATAATAACTGATGACTGCTATCAATATTGCCATATAAGCCATGGTTTCATACATTGTTCACTCTTTGAGATGTGAGAGAAATAATGATGAAAAATGGGCTAAGATTTGCGATACACTTATTGGTCGCGAAATAATTGGCTGAACTCATAATAAGTGTTATCATCAAAATTGCATTTAATAAACAGAGAGACAAAATATAGTCTAATATTTGGGTTCAAATGGCAAAGAGTTGGCGTAAAGCTGGGGAATGGCGTATAGACCATATAAAAGCCTTTCAATGGATTGGAAGCCATAGTGTCGGTCATTGTTTGACAAATAACGCCATTAGCGCAAAGTCGAAAAGTATTTTTGGTTAGGATTGATGTAAAATACAGGCCATGGAGATGACAGTCCTTACAAATGACCCCCACAGTCAAAGAGTGGTCGACCAAATGCGACCACAAATACAAAAACCTTATAAAAGTATGAGAAGAGAGAGAATGAGTGCAACAAAACCGCAAAACGATTTCGCCTTCAGTTAGAAAAAAACCATAAAAGTCTCGGTTATATTATATAACATATATAGCGATAAATATATATAAAGTTTGTATACCATATCATATATACTATAACATATCATAGCGTTTGAAATGTTATATATCATTGAGTGGACCAAAAGACTAATCATTTGAGCGATAGAAAGTGCATTTGGCGCTCATGTCGTCAATTCCTTCCCTTTCCATTCACTCACTGTGTGTCTGATTCGGACTTTATTAGCACTCGATTCACAAATTTTATGCATGTCTTTAATGTCTGCCATAAAAACCTTTGCATTTAATAATCAAATTGTTTTCATCCATTTGTTACGGACTATTCACTACAATATTCTGTATATTCTTTCAAATATTATTCCCTTTTTTTGTCTAAAAAGCACTAAATTTAAGAGAAATTTATTTATTTTTTAGTTGACATTAACGACGAAATTCAAGAGAAGAACAAATCCTAAAACTGTTTGAAAGGCATTGAAAGCATTGAAGAGTCGAATGTTTGCCAAACTTTTTTCAAAGTAAGTGTTTGTTTGAAATATAACTTTATTTTAGTGAAATAGGATCTGTCTGTCCCTATCGGTGCACACTTTTCCAGATGTAATATTTTTGAGACATCTTTTGTCACCACTTATTCTATAATTTGATTAATGTAAACAAAATTGTTTATAATAAATAGTAAGCAATCTATGGCTGACCCCTCAATGACCTCACTTTCGGACAATGCATATAATGCTAGACCCGATTGCATGGATAGAACCAGAGATGTGTTCATTGACAATGAGTTTGGCTTTATTTACAGCAAAACCAAAAGCAAAACTAAACACTTGTTTCGCATTTTATTGAATAAGAACTCAAAGCCAATAGTATTTCATTTGATACACAGGTTTTAAAAATAGTGTTCAGACCTGACTTGAATTACTTAAGCACATGGATTCCCGAGGGGACAGTTGTGTGGAAAAAGTATAGTTTTAATAACAAACCCACAATCGAATAGATATTTATATTTATACTTTTGATGGTTTGTTCAATAGTTTTGACTCTAATCTGTATTTTTATAATATTTTAATGTATATAAAGTGTGAAAATGTTGTCTAAATTAAAGATTTTTATTCATTTTTTTCAACACATTTTTTATGAATATTTTTGTTGAGTTTTATAAATTGTTTCTATTTTTCTGTTATTGTATTTTTGCATTATTTATGATAAATTGATATTAGATTAAATGAATATTTTTTTCTTTGAATATTTTGTTTACTCTCACTGTATATGAGATGAAGAATTTGATTATTTTTAACATAATGTCTTTGCTCTCACTTTCGCTCTCAACCAATAAATTATTCCTGTATTCAAACATTATTTATACATATTCTCAACAATTACTTCAGTCAAATGTACTGAAAAATTCTTAATTTTCTTAAGTCTTTACAAAAAAAAAAGATTTAAAAACAATTCATTTCACAACTATTTTGTGGATTAGTTTTGATAAATTAATTTCTGAAAATGAGTTATTTTGAGTAAATTTAGAAAAGCTTTTATAATTTTATTACAAAACTGGTCCGAAATGACACATAAATGTGATTTATGTTTCAAATTATGATTATATGACTTATAGTTAAGTGTGATTGCAGTCAAACGAGTGAACAATTATTGTCAGTCAGACCCGAAACCATATAAATAATGTTTTCACTGATCGTCTCATTAGAAACAAACCATAACTGAAAACATTTCTCGTCTTTCCTTTATTTTTTTCATTAAATTATGCTTTGTTTTTATGACTCCCTGTCCTCAACTGTCCTCAACATTATTTCAATTTATATCGAAACAAATGATATTTCACAAAAAAAAAACAATTTTTATACAGTATTTAAAACTATTTCTCTTAAAAATATTTTTTCATTTTTATATAAAAAATATTTATTTTGAAAACATTTTTCAAATATTTTTAGTGAATTAATAAACTATTAAATGCTTTCCATTTGAGTGATTATTAATAAAAACACTTTCAATAAGTAATGTTTAATTCAAAACGACTTCTTTTCTTCTATTATTACTCGCAATTCCAGTCATTTTCAGTCATTTTCATTTGTGAAACCTTTGAAAGCATTTATTTGTTGAAAACATCGACAAAATATCAAATCCCTTATGAATTGCGAGCATTTTTTTGTCCAAATAATATGAGATAACATTATATTAAAGAATGAATTTCTATAGAAATACAGAAATATGACAAACAATGCACTGAACGGCTATTATTGTAGTCCCACTAAAAGCCCGAATAACTGTTCAATGCAATACATAACCATTTTTTGGATAGCTCTGAGGTGTCCCTCCTGTCCCTCCTGTCCCTCCCAATCATTTATGCTTTTATTGTTGACATGCTTTTAGATCAATAGCACCGGTAATCGAGATTCTTATGTAAGCCTTCACTTGAGATCTCATAGATCTTAAGGACAAAAATTTAAGATTAACTCTAATGGACGGGTAGGGCATAAAGGTATTAAATATACATACTGTACATACTGTAGAGTGCGATACAAGTGATTCAAAGTCAAACATCGGCTAAAAAGTTAATTTGTGTGCTTTTATTTGGTGTTTAGGTGTGAGGTTTGAGCTATTGATTTGACACTAAGCCTATCCATCCATCCATTCATTATCCATTATATTTGGGTTTCAAACGCCAACAGCACTGACAATACCATCAGTTCCGTTCAATTTTTACTTTAGTTTTTGTATATTAGTCAACAAAAGCCAATTTGTTAACTCAGGAAAGGTAGAAGACAAGGAGGGAGAGGGAGAGAGAGGTTTTATATTAGTTTTAGGCCTCCATTTCTGCTCTTAGAGTTGTTGTGTGACAGAGATGGATGAGATTTTATTGCTCTTGAGAGCCCACAGACAGAGCACAGGCATGTTGTTTATCATTAAAGCCGTCGTCATATCATATGATATCTCAAATACAAAAGTTTTCGATCGGACGAAACGACAGACAATAGACTCACATATAATAGTTTTGCCCATTTTTTGTATAATATCTTTTCGTTTCCTTTATATATGATTACATTTTTCAATACTCTCTCACTTCTATGCTCTCGACAATTGAATGCCTTTTGGATCTAAGTTTGAATTTATTGAATTGACTTAAAAAAAAGGCTTTTTTTAAATTGATAACAAAGTGTAAGACATTCACCGATTGCTTGCAATTGAAATACAATTACATTCGTTGTCATTGTTTTCAATCAAAATGATGAAAGAGCTGAGGATTTGGAGTTATGTCTCGAAAAATAAAGAGAATTACAGTTAGATTACTGTTTGAGCGGCTCTGGGCTCTGGGCTCTACTATGGGTTCTACTCAATAACTCCTGTATCAAATCACACATATATTGCCTAACATTTTATTTGTTTCGTAATATTATTAATAAAATCGATCACTTGTTCAACATTTTCACAATTTTTTATATATTTCTTTCATTATATAACTGCTATTTGTGTTCACGTCATCTGTTTTCATATGCTTTTACAAAATTGGATTGAATTTGAATTTTAAATATAAATTAACACAAAAATGATTTGTAAAGTAAATTAAATGATAAATATTATAAATGTTTTCCTTATTCTGTCTTTATTTAAGTTCAAGGTTTGAACAAAAATTGTCGGAAAGAAAATTATTATTTTGTTAAATAAAATTAACATTCAATTGAAATATCATTATTGATGGCAATTGTGTTAACAGTTCATTGCAAAAGACTTTAATTAAATTCGTTTAGTTTTGTTGTCAACCATTTTTGTGATGAATTTAGTCAAAGAATTAAAGTCAATGACAATTATTGTTGAATATTTTGAACGTCTAATTGAAACAAAAACTGTTAACAAAGTGTTTGTCTGTGAAGTGCATCACTTGATTGGAAGTGATGTTTGTATTGACAGATATCACTTGTATGGCTGTCACGACTTCAAGACAGCTGTCATTATTTAAATTTGTAAATTAACCTAAAATTAAGCACACGTTCCCTAAAATTCATGTCGAAGTTTATTTTTGGAGCACATTTGCTGCCGTTCTCAGCGCCCAGCCCTAAGAATTTTGGGAACCCATTGCCAAAAGTATACACTTTATTGAAGAAATAGAGACGAAAATCAAGTAATTGAATATTTTTGTAATTTATTTTGCATTGAATTTTAAACACAAAAAAGTTTCTATTCTTTGATGTATTTGAGCGAACATATAGTCGACGGCAAAACACAAATTGAAAACTAAATTTCAGAGCTCTTCCAAATTGGTTTCTCTGCTCTTTTTAATTTCCTTTACTTGTGTTACACAAATACAGACTTTGCATATGAGGACAGACAGAAAGACAGTGTCTCTGTCTCTGTGTATATATTGATATATTGCTATAAACGACACATATATATATAAACTATTGAAAGCCATCTCTCAATCAAGTTGTATATCACCTGAGATTAACCCAAAACTCATTTGATTGTAATAAACGACTTTCTGCTAAACGACTTAAACTTTTATAATCCAACGACACTTTTCTCTCTCTTTTCTCTTCATTAACACTAAATAAACCCATCGTTTGTCTCCTCTATTATAAAATCCAAGCAATTCTTTATTTCATAGTAAACACGAGAGAGAGAGAGAGAGAGAGAGAGAGAGAGAGAGAGAGAGAGAGAGAGAGAGGGAGAGAGAGAGAGAGAGAGAGAGAGAGAGAGAGATGTTGTATGAAATAATCTTCATTAGACATACATATCGTGTATTTTCACATTTTGTTTGATTGAAACGATAGAAAGTAATAAAGGCTTTTGAACAGAATATTCTGAGACACATCACAATACAACTGTGCTCTGACTCATACACATATTGCAATGCACAGAATGGCCAACCAGTCTATGACTACTGCATGACTTAAATACAGATTTAGATTCAATGATAAAGTCATTGACAATAACTATTTATTTGAAAAGTCATTGAAGTTTTTGTGAGAAAATATCGAAATTTCTGTAAGAAATACATGAAATGTATTTATAATTTCAATCATTCAAATGAACACAAATTTCTTTGACATTCATTGCTTTAATACTGTGTTATCTGTTTATGAATTTCTTTATCAAATGTATTGACTTTTTACTCTATTCTCAATCATTTGTTACTGTTTTTGTTGTTTTGCTAACTTTTATTGAAAAATATTTTCATAAAAAAGAATTATTTCAATCATAAAATTCATGCAAATATCGATTAATTGAATTTTATTTTAAAATAAGTTTAAGTTTTGATTGAATTGAAAAAAGAGAAAAATATTGTTTTTGTTTTAAAAATTGGTCATAAAAGTCAAGCCATGAGATCACAGTTGGAAATACATTAATCCGGACCTGTTATTGAGTTTGAAGTCAATGAAAGCCCATATAGAGTTGCATTAGATGGGAGACCGGTTGGGCGACCGGTGCTGCACTTAGAGTATAATTTTGTGCTATTTTCATGCTGTGCCCAATGTTTTCATCGTATTATTCATAAAATATAGTGAAAATCAATTATTTTCTTCCAAACACTTTTTGTTTGCAAAACATTTGGATATTTCTTACAGTAAATTGTTTTGAAATTTTGTAAAAATAATGTATTTATAAATTAAAATCAAAACAATTTATTAGAAGTCTTTCTAATTAAAAGGTTTTCATTTAATTGAAAGTCAACTGACCTTTCACTAATTGAACGTATTTGTAATGCAATCGATGGACTGCTATTCAATTCATGTGCAAAACTGGAATCCATTCTAGAATTGAGTATCAATTTTGAGGATTTCTTGTAAGCAATGAAACATTAGTTTGAGAACAAGAAAACCATAGAATTAATGTTTAATGGACTGAATATATCATTCAATTTGTTATCTCTCTTATAATTCACTCTTATTTTCAATTTAAAACAATTGGTTTACCGAATAAAAGGGACAGAATTTGACTCAACTCAAACCTATACACTATATGTGGTGAACATTACAGAATATTCTTTAATACCTGTCCATAAAAAACATTGGAATACCTCATATAAATCGCAAAAACGTTATATAATATAAATATAACTAATATATAAAAATAGAAAATTAATTGCATTTTCAGTTATCACTGTTTATTACTGCCAGTGCTATACTGACTGTTCCCTTAAAGCCTTAAGTTTTTTCATTAAGTGATACTTCAATTCTCAGAGATTACTAATAGTCTGTAATTGAATTGAATTGAATGGTTGTGCCGTTGGTGTGCGTGTCTGTCCTGTCAGTGCAAGTGATGCTGATTTGTATGCAAATGATGTCATGCATGCAAATGATATTCTATGCAAATTTTGCTAACATTTCCAATGTTTGTCATTTCAAACAATTTTTTAATGCTTTTAAATGCTTTTGTAGTTTTCGAGTCGACTTTCCTCAGTCAGTCAGTCAGAGCACAGCCAGAAATGTGTACAAAATTTAGAGTAAATTCTCTCAAAGTCATATAGTTTTGGAGAGACTGTTTCAAAAGTGACTCTCCTTTGCTCTTTGTATCAAAAGTTTTCCTTTTATTCAATGAAACTCTATCTCAGAGTGAATTCATTTACATAAAAAGCGACACAACTTTTAAATTATTGCTTTGAATAAAATTTTAAAAATGAGTTCAAATAAATTTCATTTATATTTATTTATATTTTCTCTTCTCTTTATTATATGACATAACTCTTCAAATAACTTATCGTTTATTTGACTTAATTATAATACAAAAGACATTGAATCGCTGTTTTGTCTCCACTTTTATTGTCTTATTATACGGCAATTGTCTATACATTTGTCTTCACATTCATACCAATACTGACGACTCTTTCCCCAAATATGAGATCAGATTCAATGACTAATTATATTTTTGTTCATTAATCAAAGATTTCTTTCTATTAATAATATCTTTACTATTTATTACTATTTAGACATTTAATAAATAACACAAAACTCATTCTCAAGTAATGAATATTTATTTTTTGTCAATCAATTTAATGTCAATTCATTTTGAATTTTTCCAAAATTACAAAAAATTCATCACTTTTTCACAAATTAAAAATAATTTTAATTGAGAACAAAGTTTAAAATTTCCATAAAATATAATATAAAAATACTTTTCAAATCATATTTTGAGTCAATATAACGATTGAATGTTAAAAAGCAAATAATTTTCATCAATACATACAAATGTGTTGACAATTAACTCCTAAACTATAAAGTTTTTATTGATTATGAGTTGAGAAAAATATTTTTATTTCATTTTTAATAGTTTTTAATGAATAATCAGTTATTAAAAAACTTTGTTTTTAACTATTTATTCAACAAATCAAAAATTCTTCAATTGTATAGATTTTCACATATTTATGATTTGACACCAAATTTAAATGCAATTAATAATTAAAAATATCTTTATGTTATAAAACAAATTAAAATTTGTGTCATTTATATAATAAAACAAATTTTTTATTCCAAACATTCAAATCACATATAATATAAGAAAACGTTATATATTTTTCATTTTTGAATCGATTTGAGTAAAGATTATCCAAAACTTCATTTAATGTTAAATTGTTATAAAAGAAGTGAATTTATTTATAATTTATTCATTAATATCTAACAGAAAATTATGACTTGTTTTACAAAAAAATTGTAAAAAATAATTTGAATTATAAGTTGAAATCAACATAAAATCCATTATTTATTATTCAAATGTTTTACTTTTTTTGCATATTTTACTCACATTTCAATTCAATTCAATTAAAGGAAAGATTATTTAAAAAAAGGAAATATAATTCAAAAATAATGTTTAAGATATATTTATAGTTAAAAAAGATATATCTCATAAAATCGATTGTTTCACACTTTCCTCCTTTTCCTCTCATATACCCTATTGCCTAATATAGTGAAACTGCAATACTATTTATATACTTCATATCCCTATTTGTTTTTAAAGAATTTAATGAAGAAAAATAGAAATCATTTCATAAGAAATAATGAAATTTTGTTGATTTGAAATTATCTGACTTTGAATTCAAACGATTTTAGTTATTTTCTCTCTTTTATCACTGATTTTCCAGTTTTAACATCAATTTTTGCGTCATTTGTGTTGCCATCGAAACACTAAATGTTATATAAGGCACAGTTGAGAGAGAGAGAGAGAGAGAGAGAGAGAAGTCTTTACTAATTAGGGCACAGAATACTAGGAAATACAGAATAGCATAATTCAAAGCCCAGTGCTATTAGTCTTTATGAATATAATAATTATAATTCACAAATACGGGCCTAAAAGCCATTGCCTTTTGTTACATAACATACACAGAATTCGAGGCAATAATTATGCAATTAAATGGATTGCATTCATGTGTATGGGTTGACGTCTGGGTCAGTCATACTGATTATTAAACAAAATATATATTAATGTTTAATATATTGTTATATACATTGAAAACCATTTAATATATTTCAACGCATAAAAAATATCGGAAGTAATTGGAAATTCTGTGCATTTTTTGTGCGGGTTTTTCCGTATAAATCATTAACATTTTTTTCGAGAATATTCTTTAATATTATTTTCAATAATTTTTTTGTTTTTGTGTTTTTAAAAATATTATTCATTAGATGAAATGTATTAATAATTGAGAGTAAAAAAAATGACAGAATCAATGCAATTGAAAACAAAGGTTAACTGAGGAATAATATGGAGTTCACAGACATATAAATATATAAAAATTATTTTCTATAATTTATTAATAATCTAATAGAGTATTGATCTGTTTGTATGCCTTTCCCCACCGTAATGAATAGGTGACACAAATTACAGGCCTCTCAATGTTCTCCCCTATGAAAGCCTTCACGAGATTTTCAAATTAATTAAAGTGTTCTGTAATTAGAGATACAGTCATAATGAAGACATGACTGTCCCTGAAATCACACCCGACATATAATCAATCATTTCTCTTAAGGGGTTTTATTGTTATAATATATTTGCATATATGAGAAGCGATTGCAAACAACAACAACGACTACTCTGTCTCTTAAGTGACCGCAAAAAAATACGGACAAATATTTCACAAACTGTTTGTCACGAATCGATTTTGACATTTAAATCACGTATTAAATTCTATGGAATATTCTTGTGATAAATGTTTTTCTAAACATTATGAAAAACAATGATTTATTTCTATATATTTTATTTATATAAATATAAAAAAGATAAAAACAGAAACAATAGTCATAAAAATGACTCTTTAATGTGTTTGACCCCAGAATTCATTACAGAGTAAACAAATGTAAATGACATTTAATTTCATTTGAAAAGTAATACTAAAAAAATTATTGCAAAAAAATGTGTTTAAACAATACTTACGAGTCGTTCAGATTTGAATTTTCGCCCACATAGAGGACAGGGCACTAATGAGTCCGCTATTCCTTTGCCGGAATCTAAACAAAGGGGGAAAATGTTAATAAAATTATATATTTTTTTATAATTAATTTTCAAAAATCAATGAAAAATAACAAAAATATTTAATGCAATGAAAGGTATATTTATTATAAACAAATAGGAAATTATTTCGCTTTCAAACACCCGGGGTATTTGAACGCCAGGGGTCAAAACTAATTATAAAATACATAAATCAATACCTGATTCACTCATCTATTATATATTGAATATTACTTTTCAATAATATATAATATGTATTATTATTACACTAAACATGAAAATGAGTTTTCAATACAATATATAATAATAAATATATTTATAACACAAACACAAAAAACATTAAAACATGAAAAAAATGTTAATTTATTTTCTAATTAAAAAATATATTTTAAAAACACAAAATCAATTGTTTTTAACATTTGAAACGATATCATATTTTTCAATAATAAACAGATTTTTTGCTTTTGTGGACAAAAGACTCATCAGAAAACACACCGATGTCTATGAAATGTGAAACTTTTTCATCTCCCTCTCCACCTATTCCTCCAATGTTGACAATAAGTCATATTCTCTGTCGCCATAACAACCGTACCATTCAATAGGGGCTGTCAATGATTACAAAAATAAAACAAAATCTGTCGACAATTTTGCTGTTAGTCTGTGTTTATGGATATGAAAGACAAGTATTTTAATCACAGACTCAACACTTGAGACGAAATTTCAAGTTTAAGCCACAAAAAGCGATAAGAGATTTTCCGTTACAGTCAAAGGTGTTTACGCTTTGAGATAACACTTTTCAAACACTGATAAGCGCTTTGAGACCTCAAAAATGGACATTCCTTTGAGAAATGTGATCAAGGCTATACGCTTGGACATCGTCTATCAGTGTTATCATGTGAGCAAGGTGAGAGTTTAATTATTTTCCAATCATTTTGTAGAGTTATGTTTACTTTTATTAAGTTTTTTGTATGCATAAGAATATGCATTGCAGGAAAGTATGCTTTTGGGTGCGATAGCTCTATGAGTGCCTGTTGTGGACAGACATGTAATGCCGGCTATGGTTTGCGATTTGAATTACGAGTATTTATATGAATATAAAAACTGTTATCAACTGAAAAGATCACACTATTTGAAGGCCTGACTGTTTGATAGCCTTCAACGACATTGATATCAAGGACTGGGACTCATAGACCAGGAGTACATTTTTCAGGGGAAAAATGAATGAAAAATCATTTTTGAAATTCAATTCCTAAAGTCATTTCAATGTCAAACATGTTATGCAAAAATGTAAATGCATTTTATTTTGTAATAAAACCCCTTAAAAAAGACTAAAAAATGTTTGTAATTATTCATAAAAATAATTTCATTTTTGATTACACTTTAATATCACGTAATTTGAAGACTAGTTAACACATGATTTTTGGCCCCAATGTTGACATTGAACTAAAAAATTTATTGATAAAAATAACTCCTTTTTTCAAACACAAAACTATAGTGTATTTCAAGCGAAAAATTCTTCAATTCTTATACGACAGTTGAGAACCACTTTTTTCTGCATGATATCTCATTTTCATTGAATTTTCAGTAAATCATTGAATGAAATCACAATTTATTTATACAAACATAAAAGTCATTAAAAATATATAAAAAAATTTTATTTCATTTCAAAAGTTATTTAAAATAAAATTATTTTAATTTAATTAAATATATTTTTGTTATAAAAATTGTTATAAAAATTAATTCTATAGTAATGATAGAGAACTTATCCGTTGTTTTATACAAAAAAGATGACCTCAGGCTAGAGGTGACGGCGCTTCCGGGAGAACCGGGACCTTATGGTAAGGCTGTATAAAACGAAAAATAATTCACTTTTCATTCATTTGTCTATCGATTACTACAACAGAAGTACAGTTGGCCTCAAATACCGGTCAGTAGTGTATATGAAAACACATTATGAGTGAAAATATTCATACCGTTCCCTATAATAAAAACAGTGGGTCTGTGCGGTTCGGACGTCCACTTCTGGAAGGATGGCTACATAGACAAGTGGGTGGTGAAAGAGCCGGTAGTCTTGGGCCACGAGTCCAGTGGCGTCGTCACCAGAATCGGCACACATGTCAAGAATCTCAAAGTGGGCGATAGGGTGGCCATAGAGCCGGGCATCGCATGCATGGCCTGTCAGGTGTGCAAAGAAGGCAACTATAATCTCTGTCCGGACGTCATGTTCTTCAGCGTCGCACCGCTTGGCGGCTCATTGAGGCGGACATACAATACCAGTGCTATCTTTTGTCACAAGTATTTTTCAAATTTCTCAATTCAGTGCTCTATTGATCTCATTATGTAATCATTGTCCCAAAAGACTGCCCGACAACGTATCCATGGCTGAGGGCGCACTCATGGAGCCCCTGTCCGTCGCTGTCTTCGCCTGTAAAAGGGGTAATATATTCAAAGGGTGTGGAAAGAAGGTTATGGTGACGGGCGCCGGACCTGTGGGGCTATTGGCGGCCATGTCTGCCAAAGCACTGGGAGCTGAAGATATTTGCATTTTAGGTGAAAAATAAGTTATTTTTTAAAAGAATTTTTTCATAAAATTCTTTAAAATTCTTTAAATTCTTTTCGTTAGACATAAACAAAAATCGTTTGGAATTCGCGAAAAAGTTAGGCATAACTAAAACAATACTAATCGACGCCAAGTCAGAAGTGGACAGTCTGTCCGCGCAGGTGTTGGCGCTGTTCGACGGCGAGTCGCCGGCTGTGACACTGGAATGCAGTGGCGCTGAAATGAGCCTCAATTTGGCCATCGATGTGACCAAAGACGGCGGATGTGTTGTTATGGTCGGCGTCAACAATAAGAAGGTGTCCGTACGGCTGAGTAGCGCCGCCTGTCGTCAGGTGGATCTCCTGGGCATTAAGAGATACCTCAATTGGTAAGACCTAATATGACATCTCACATACAATATATGTTTTCACTGATGTGTTCACAGCTTTCCTCTGGCCATAGAATTGGTCAAAAAGGGTGACATTGATATAAAGCCATTGATTACACACACCTTCGGCTTAGAGGACGCACTCAAGGCCTTCGAGACCGCCCGCAACTGCAGTGTCAACGGCGCTATCAAAGTGCAGATACAGTGCTCTCAATAGCAATGATATAACACTTTATTGATTAAAATATTGTTAAAATAAATATAAAATATTTTTCAAAAAATTATTTCGACTTTAATTTATTGGTCAAAAAATTTATAGAAAAATTGATTTTCATTTGCCTTCAGTTTAGCCACAATTGACTCAAACTCTTTGCACTCAATGACAACATTGCCATCAATTGACCACTCCTTATACAGTATGATCTTGATCATTCAATATTGCACTGCAATCGTATCCATCAAGTGTTCAAAAATTGTGAATTTATCCTGCAAACTACCTTGCACATATTTTACTTTCTAATGTATATGTGAATTATACAGTCTTTTCACATTCTTAAGAGCCTTTTCCAAAGCAAAGAGTGGAAAAAGATCTTAAGAAAATGGAAAAAACTCTTAACAAAGTGAAAACGTCTCTTAAGAATGTGAAAAGACTGTAAGAATAATTAATTTTTTGTCAGCATATAATATCACCATTAATTGCTAAGATTAGACATGTTTAAAAAAATCCTATTTATAGCGAATTATCTATGAATTCATTATAAAATAAATTTATCCATAAGTTTAGTGAACGTCTTATTACTGTTTATAACAAAATTGTATTCAAATAAACAAATATTTTTTATCAGATATTTTTATTCGTCCGAAATTAGTAATAAAAATTCATAATAAAATTCTTGCAAACAATGAACTCATTTAAAAACAAAATTCAATTTCGTTATAAAAAACGCAAAAATTTATGATAAAGTCCTGTTTTTCCTCTCATTTCCATATATTATAAAAGGCTTTTGAAAATTCATTTCATTTTTATTGTATTGAATGTAATATTTTTTTAACAGAATTTTTACGCATTTTTATTATTATTAGTTATAATGACTTTGAATATAACGAGTGCGACAGCACTGGTAGTCTTGTACATGTTATGCATGCACAACATAAGCGCCGAGATTCTCAGCTCAGTGATGGGCGCAAAAGGCCAGTGCCTGTTTGTGCACGCGAAGCTCCGGCACATAGACCTCGGCCAGGGCGAGGCGACCAGCGCTAACCGCAAGCTGGCCGCACAGGTACGAGGAATGGGTGCGGCCGGCGATGACTGTGGCCACATAGTGGCCAAGGCGTTGGGCGGGCCTATGAAAGCGTCTAATCTGTTCCCGCAAAACGCAAACAAAAATCGCGGAGAATTCAAGCAAAGGGTTGAGACGTTTGCGCAAAAATTCTTGACCACATACAAGAATGACGGCGATTATATTGACTACATGATCCGGTTGAAATACCTGAGCCCGACAGACACCCGGCCATATATGGTGCTGTTTCAGCAGAAGTTCTACATCGGGAACCAATTGGCCAGAGTTGAGGACATACCTACCATTGGCAAGAATCGTGTGCCAGCGAATCCCTATAGGAGTGCCATTCAAAACCCCAAGCATCTCAAAGGACAGTGTTAATGACCATGGTTAGTTGGTGGGGTTGTGGGCGGAACAGCACTGTTATTAAGAGATATATTTTTTTTGTTTTATAGTTTAGTCAGAAATTAATTGAATATTAATTTCTTATAACATTTATAACTAAAATATAAATTTTGTTCATTTTTTGCTATGAATTTTTATTTATTTTTATGTCAAAAAATAAATGAAATTTAATTTTGAAAATACTGTATAGGCCTTCGAGACCGTATGGAACGGAACTGTAGTGTCAACGGCGCTGTCAAAGGGCAGATACAGTGCTCTTAATAGCAATGATATAACAGTTTATTGATTAAAAAATTGTTTACATAAATTCAAATTATTTTTCAACAAAATTATTCCGACTTTAATTTATTAGTCAAAAAATTATAGAAAAATTGATTTTCATTTGCCTTCAGTTTAGCCACAATTGACTCAAACTCTTTGCACTCAATGACAACATTGCCATCAATTGACCACAAGTTATATGAAGACAGTATTTCACTGCAATCGTATCTCTTCTGCACTCTTGAACTCATGTTATCCATCAAGTCTTCAAGAATGTTGAATTTATCAAGCAAACCATCTAGCTCATATTTTGTCAGTGAGTTTGATCTAAATAATCATAATTTGATTAAAATAATTGTAAAAAATATAATAATTTTTTACTCATATATATAGAAATCATATAATTCTTGTGCAATAACTCCAAGACTATAGACATCGGCTTTTTCTGAATAATTTCGACCACAATGTACTTCCGGTGCAATATATTTCGTTGTTCCAACACATGCAGTATGAGTCTGAGCTGTCTCATCATGAGGTACAGCTAAACCCATATCACATATTCTCACAAATCTGTTGTTATTATTCGTGTATTTAATGAGAATATTCTGTGGTTTTAGGTCTCTATGAATGACGGGTGGATTCAATGCAT
>JAQIXR010000250.1:0-37016 GCA_034700825.1 Quadroppia sp. Gr-Ori-00064 | reverse complement strand
GTCATTCAATGATCTAAATGCTCATTGAGTTGAGGTTTAGGCCAATGGCTGGCCATCGAAGGGAGCGATTCGTTATAAGTTTATTCATAAACCCCTTAATTATCTAATTTTTTATATAATTAGATTAAAATAACTTCAAAACATGTTTTTATAGTTTCGAAAAATTATTATTTTTAGCGAAAATAAACTCAAATGTCTTATGATTTATATCGAAAGCTATAGTAAAAAAGCCTAACATTAATACAGTCTAAATTCAAACTCAATTCAATCAAATAATTGTGTTTTTTGTTCAGTTTAAATGACTATTTCCTCAGTGTATTCAAGTATTCAATTAATGTTTAAAACGCGACAAATAATTAGTTTTGAAGCAAAATATTTGGTATTAATTAGTGAATTAACGAAAATAAATCATAACTTAACACTGAATTGCTTTATATTCTTCAACTCACTTGAAGTCAACAGTTTTTTCTTCGCTCTTGTCTTAGCTTTTGAGCCAAACATTTGAGCATTTCTTATATACAGTACAGTATTTTGTCTTAACATTAGATGTCTTTATGTTTGAAAGATAATGAACTTTTTAAGCCATGGATAACATTCCCGAACAGACTATTCTCGAACTTAAAGATCTTTTCTTTGAGTATAAAAATGAAAGAAATATGAAATTTTGATTAAAAGTTTTGAATAAATATTTTAAAAATAGTGAATAAAAATAATTTCATTAAAGAAAAACTGATTTTTTGTCAATAAATAATGGAAACGACTTTCTCTTCAGACGAAACCATAGATCAATTTTAATCCCAATGTTCACAATATTCTCACTTTTATGTATAATGTATTGAAATGGTATGAATTGATGCGAACATACTTTGATTAAATCAAACCATTCATTGCAAAAATCGTATTCATTGTTGAGCCACACATTTGGGCACAACTGTTAATGTTTGCCTCCATGTCATCATTGGTTACATTGAATGCAAAATCCTCTTCTCATTCACTAATATAATAAAAAGTCATTTTGATTACCACTTCTTTGCATGGCTTTTGACAATAATTAAATGCTTGCAAACAAGTCCTCAAACACATGAAAACACACATAAATTTTGGTTCCAATCAGTGATTATGTGGTCTAAGAGAATGAGAACACAGTATATGAGCAAAAATGAGTCAAGTATTGTATTATCTCTATATCTCTCACACAATTTATTCACTTCAGGCCAACAATTGAGTGCCTATTCATTGGATTTCAATGAATAGTCGACAGAATTTTGTGCGAAATATTCTGTAATTATTTTTCATATAAAAGGAATTCTTTTATATATAGAGGAATTATATCTGAAATTCTTTAATGAATATATATTTAGATATAATTTATTAGATTTATTCATATTTTTATTGTGTGTTTAATTTTGAAGACAACATAAACGAAACCAAACCCTCAAATGACACTATTTTCGTGAGAAGGCATAAAAATAGTCACTTATTTTCTTTCAATTTCTCGTCTAATAATTTTGGCCAATATTTCATCCACTGATGAGTTGAGAGAAGGCTTTGGTATAATATTAAGTATATTACTCGAAATGATTTTTCAATTCAGCTCTTCTTTTAGTCAAATATTATTTGAATTTAAATAGTTTTTTGTTTTATATAATATTACAGAAATGTTTTCATGAAGCCAAATGATGATCTTGATCATTTTAAATATTAAACACTATATTCTATTATAAATATTCATTGATAACTTGAAACCAAATGTTACTGAAAAAGTGAATCTCTTTCTCTGTATCTATTTATATATGTATTGACTCTTTGAGAGATTTATGATTGCATTTCATTATAATAACTGTTAGAGAATTGTTGGCTAACTTGACATCAATTTTAGTACAACTAATCAATGGAGAAGAGAGTGAAAGAGAGTCTAAATTTTTTACTCAAATTAGTTGCGTTCGGAGGCGTTGGACTGGGACTGGAAATAGCACTGAATGGATGCACTCCTTAAACAAATATTCTTCCGAAGCGCACATCTGCTACTTATAGACATACCGCAGATATTTTGTTGACAATTGCACTGATTTTTATTACCAATCGTTTATTTGTGTCAATTTGTTCGCCACCAATACTCACACCAGTGCTCATGAATGCAAAAAACATTTTTATTACCCCTACTCTACAGCCCTTACAGCGGATAATTGATTGTATTTTTTAGTTAACATTTATATTAAATGATTATTTTAATCACGAATTACTTCATAACTATTAATACATTTGTTCTTAGGATAAACAAATCCAAGTTTCTCTTTCCTGAAGATAACGGACCGATAGCTTGAGGCCTATAAGTAAAAAAACAACTCATTTATCAATAGTTTTGACAAATGACAGACATTTAGAAAAGATTTCATAACTTTAGTTAAACTAAAAGTTTTTGATTGGAAGAGAAAATCATTTATTTATTTAAAGAGATTTTTTCAATTTTTATATGTCTTTTGAAACTATATTTTTATAGTAATGTTCAATGTTTTCAAATAAATGTAATTTTATATCATTTTATTGCAAAACAAGTCTTTTTCACTGCTTTTTAAAATTGAATTTATTTTAATATTTTATTACATATAATATAAAATTTAATTTAAAAACTCTTATATAATAATAATTTGCTAACAATTTGTAAATATTCACAGAATTTGTGTCGATTTATACCAAAAATATATTTAGAGAAACAAATAATGAAATAAAAAATTTGTTAATTCATTGAAGCATTAAATGCATAAATGATTACATAATTGCCATAAATTGTCAATTCTTTGGTCACTGAGAAGTAATGTTATTGTATTAGTCGGTTGTGAGAGCAAAGAGTGAATTAATCATCCATAATATGGCAAACAATTGGCATGTCTTATGTGTTGCCAACAGTTCTCAACTGTTTTCCAATGCCTTCCATAATATGATTGTCTAAAAATTTTAATACAACAGCGAAACTGAAATCAGGTCTCATTTGATTGAATTACAGCTGAATGAGAAATGCCTGAAATATATGGCATTTGTTAGACATTGATTTGTTTGGCGAAACACTTGAGTGTTCGCCGAATGGCTCATCACATCCTTGGGTAGCGTTCATGCGATCCAAACATTATTTTCCGCTTTAATAATCCTCATATGATTACCATCGAAGGCAACAAACAAAGACATCTCTTCTACTATCACATCCAACACAGAGTCACACGATTTCACTTTCAATACTTTTTTCTATTCAAACAAAAATCATATTTTTATATCTTTTTTGTGTATTTTTATTCTCGAAAAATAAAATATTTTTTGTTATCGATTTGTTTTATTTTAAAATATTTGTTGAAAAATATATTTATAAATATATTAAAGATTGAATACATTCTTATAGACATTGAAAGTATAACGAAATTGAATATTAAATATAAATATTCTTTTTGTACTCTTTTATAGCAAATCCTAAACTAATTTAAACATATTTAACATTTTTCTTCGAATTCAATCATTTTGTGAATCAAAATATTTTTTATTTTTTTCAAATATAAAATTTACGTCAAATTTGATAATAAAAAAGTTTAATATTCAGGCAATAGATCACAACTGGTATTCAGTATTGAATATATTGTTAGATTCATTGAAAGTTTTTCATAAGTAAAAGATTTTTACATATTTTTAATAACTTTAACAAATTTTTAAAACATTTGTCTTTCAATAATTTTGTAAATATAACTCAATTTAAGAATAAATATATAATTAATCACAAAAAACATGACTCAATCTTATGGTTCAGGGAAGGAAAGTAAGGCATATGAAGTGTAAGTGTAGGCGCAGTTGTTCTCCTATTTAAACAAAAATTCTTGTGAAGAATGAGAACTAATTATTCACTTTTAGTCTTCAGAATAATATTTTCATGTTTTCTGATTCTTGTTTTTCAACAGCCATTCCTTTCGCCTTTCCTTAAAGCACAACATTTTTGATACACAAAATTGTTGTAAAAATATATTGATTTTTAGAGAAAATAAAAAGAAATGTTTGAAAAAACATACCCTAACTAAACATACCCCTAACTAAACACACCCTTAAAGTGCATAAATTTCGTAAATTTTAATTCACAAAATAATTTTATTCATAAAAATAGAGACAAAACAAAAATAAAACAAAATATTAAATGAAATTTAAAATATGAATAAATATTAAAGAAAACAAAAAAACAATGAATTTATTCTTTGGCCAAACGAAGTCCAACCGCTTTGAGAGGACTCGGAGGGGACGACAGTTTGGGCTCACTTTGCAAAGGGGACGACAGTTTGGATTCACTTTGCGAAGGGGACGACAGTTTGGGTTCACTTTTCGAAGGGGACGTAACTTTTGACCCGTTTTGGACAACATTTTGCCAATAGTTTGGCGTCGAATGAGTTGTGATTAGGTTTTGAATCACCGATGGATTCGAAGCAACGAATGGCTTCTCTTCGGACAAATCGTTCACATTTGTGGGCATCGAATGTGAAGACATTTGGCCAGGAATGGAAGCGTTCGGCGCCGAACAATAGGGGCACTGATGTGAAGACGCCTTCATCTGAATCGATGGAAACATCGATGTCATGGATGCCATGGATGGCATCGATGTCATGGATGCCATGGATGGCATCGATGGCATCGGCGGACCCATCATTGGGATCATCGGTGGCGCAGACGGTTGTATGGCTTGCATTGGATAGTAATGAGAATAACCCATCGACTGATCCATCGGATAATAGCCATATTGTGGGCCGAAAGACATCTGATTGCCATTCATTGGCACGAGTTGTCCAAAACCGTTCATCCCATAAGTGATTGTCGAATGACTTCTGTCTTTGTCTGACTGTCCGTTCGAATCATTCATCACTTCATCTCCTTTTTCATTGATATTCGCATCCATTCTTGTGTCCAAAATGTCTTAATTCGCAAAACAGTTGAGCAAAGAATATATGAATAAATGTTTGAATAGAATTTGAATCGAATTTTTCAAACGATTTATGACTAAATAGTTGTCAATGACTTCAATCTCGCGCTCAATGTTTTATATGAAAAACAACTTTAAAATACAATATATTTTATGCATAAAAATTAAATAAAAAATTATTACAAATCAATGCATTTAAATAACAATTATTTTTTGATTTTTAATCAATAAATAAATACTTTTATATAAATTAATCACAAATTTGAACGAAATTTCAATTAATTTTCGATCAGAAGAAGTATTCGAGAAAAGAGAAGGCGAGGAACGAATGGATTAGGATTATTAGGATTAGTATCAAATACGATGTCTTCATCGTCTTCGAGGGATCGCTGTGTACTACCGGTGCGAACGACAGCACGAGAACACTTCCCGATAGTAAGGCTCCCATCGATAGCAGCAGTAGTTGAATGACTCGGATATTAATGACCCATAGAATAGAAATTGGAATATATATGGAAAGGGAGTAACCGTACAGACATATGGTCTCCATTAGGGTGTAGTTCACCGAACAGCCCCTAAACCAGAAGAAGAACCATAGAAACAATGGTATCGCTAACACGTATGTGAATATGGTTGACGCGGCCAAACCTACCTGTGCTCACAAAACAGAAGACAATTAAAGATATTATCGTTAAGTGATATTTGAGACATACTTTCGTGTAGTCGTAATGCCATTCGTCAGTCATTTTGTCGACATTTCCGAAACTATTGATATAATTAGCGATATTACCGCAGATGGCGATCGAGAAGACGAGTGTTGAGGAGATCCAAAACGGGCCGTAGAGGTCAGGCATGGCCTGGATATGGCGTACGACATAATTGCCTTTATTTGAATTGATTGGAACCGATGACCACAATATACGGGACAAGACCTGACTTGTGGTCACATCAAAGTATTGTCCAAAGTATTCAATCCTCCAAAAGCCAACCGAAGAGTATTTGGACGCCTTGTCCGCCGTCTGACCCAACAGGACGTCCTCTTCTTCGCCATTGCTTTCGTCGAATGTCGGCGAAGTATATACTGAAGATGTCTTTGCATTTGTGGTCGACGTTTGTGTCGAAGGAATGAATGAATGAAATTGTAGTTCATTTTGAGCTGAATTCATGTCATTTGAAGACAATCTGTGGTCTGATATGTCTGTCGTGTCGTCTATTACAAGAATTGCCGATTCGTTCGCCGAAGAGTCCATCGATGGCCACACACTTGAAGACAGTCTTTAGTTGAAAGAAAATCTTTTATAAAAACAATTTATTTATTGTTTTTGAAAAACCCTTTTTGTAGTGATTTGTCATTAAATCAATCGTTTGTTTACGCTTTCAGTGATAGAGGTCTCGATTGACAAACAGATAGAGATGTGAACCAAAAGAATATATTTTTGTTTTAAATATTAAATAACTTTTAATTATTTTTGAGAAAAATGTTAATTCAATGGATATTATCAACAAATCAATGGACATTTGATCCCAAACCCGGTGCCAATGTGTGCACCAAAGGGGCATATATTTTATATTCTCCACAACTTTAAGAGGTTTTCATCTGTTTTTTCATTGAAACAAAACTCAAAATTAAATTATTTAAAAAATAGAAATTTTATTAAAATTATATTTGAATAAAAATCAACTTTTTTTAATGCAATGAAACAAAAAATACTCATAACTTATATCTTAAACATTATTTGAATTAATTTAACGAAAAAATGATTGAATTCTTTTGTATTAATGAATTGAATGATTAAAATCACTTTAAGTCAAATGTTTTGTCAAAAATCATTTCAAATGTTTGTTGAGATTCAAAAAAATCATTCATTTGTTAATCACTTTTTGGTTTTGTTTGCCCTAAGAGTAAAAATTCTTTGCAAGACATGAGGGGGCGGTAGAACCCCAGCGGGCTGTAGAGGAACGGTATAGCGATTGGTTTTGATGACCGGCCAATCGATCTGTTCTTCAGGTCTCCGTTCATTCGCTGAAACATAAACGACTTCTTTGACCACTTGATAGCCTCTAATGCACTTCAATTTACTCGATCCAATCCCTTCTTCATCTGATTCTTCAATTGTCACTTCATTTGATCCATCATTTGATTCGTTTTCATACAATTCATTCCTCTCTTTGAGTGAACACATTCTCAAATACTTTTCATTAAATGACTCTTTTTTGTGTCCATTCATATGATTCCTATCACTAGTCATACCATTGGACATACCATTGGACATACCATTGGACATACCATTGGACATACCATTGGACATACCATTGGACACACCATTGGACACACCATTGGACAGACCATTCAATACCTTCTGTTTTGGCAACGGTTTCGCCAATCGATTAACTTTTGGTTCAATGAATACCACATCTTGTGATTCATCGACACTCAAATCGATTGATTCTATGGACGAGTTGTTCGATGGCAGTGATAGGTCTACGGAACTGACGGAACAAACGATTGAGTAGTCTTCGGATGAACCACTCGATGGTCTTTTATCTGACTTTTGACTCGAAATTCTTGATTTGTTGAGCAATCGATCGAATGGCGAAGACATGGGTTTTCTTACATCTGTTTCTTCAATGAAGAAATCGCTTGAATTTGAATCACAACTGATATTTACGGCAAAATTCTTGTCCACGAGAAGTGTCGCCAAATCTGATCCGTCACTCAATATAATTGATCCGCAAATAAATTTTTTTGAATTAGTTTTCCTTAATTTTGCCAAAACTAAGAACTTGTTGGCTGTGAAGAGATCTTTAAGCCATGGAATGGTGTCTTCAATGCATTCGTCGTCTTCTTCGACGCCAAACAAATTGAAGTCCAAAGCTCTGAATGGCATAAACTCTTTGGTAAAGTGTGGACGCATTTCACGAATGTCTGAACGTTTCACTAATGTCTCGAATCCATAGTCCAAGACATATGTGTCGTAAAGGAAAGATCCGACGCCGACGAAGACGTTGCGAACCAATCCTCTCATCCACTTCTTTGGGTCATTCCTCCGGGCCTTCGGTTTGGGACTGGAATAAATGCAAACATAGGAACCGATGTCTATTTGGATGCGATTTTTGTCCATTGTATTCAAAAATGTCTTTTCCATCAAATCTTCAAATTCTTCAAAATCTTTGTGATCTTTGGCGTCGACTTTCATTACCACAAAACTTGTGATTGACTTCACATTCAATATCCTTATCTTCAACTCATCTGCCATTTGTGTCCTTTTGGTTGTCTTTGTCTTCGCTTTGAATTGAATTTCAATTAATATTAAACCAAAACATTGAAATCAAACCAAAATCTAATGGTTTTGATGACATGTGCTCTCATTGAGAGTCTCATAACAAATGACCCAAAATTGGAGCCCTTTTCAAATGGCTTGCAATTCACTAGTCATTGGCTATCGCATGAAAACGTATGCTATTTCGCAGTGTTGTTGATATGCATTAATACTATTGGCTATCATTTCAACAATTATTTCATATTTTTTATTATGCAATAAATTAATACAAAATTTTAGAATAACTTAATTTAAAATATTTATAAGACTTTACAAAATATTTATACCTTTAAGGCATACATAGAAGTCATACATAAGTATCATATCATATAACCGTTGGTCTGATTTACACAATCAAAGTTTGAGACAATTTGAGACAATTGATGAAAAGTGTTGTCCAGTGAATGATGGGATGATAAGGGATGGCAAAGGGATGGCAAAAGGATGACAGCCTCGCGAAAACTAGCATAATATCAATGTTTTATTACAAACAATATTACACCAGTTTTTACGAAGTCATACATCCATTGCATTCATGTTTGAAAGTTTCAAACATTTTCAAAGTTTTCAAACATTTTCAAAGCTCTCAAACATTGCCACAAATGATCCGAATCGAAAGATCGGAACCGACTGTCAAATCTATACTACTTGTGCCCCAATATATGCCACACTTTGTCATCAACAGATGGTCTGGTGTTCAAAGTTCACCACAAACTCATTGATTCCTTTCCTCTTAAACACATGAAATCATTTCATCGAATTTTGTAACAAAACTTTGAATAATATTCAGTCATTCAGTCATTAGAAGTCATTGAGACTTGAGTTATCTTCACGTCAGACCACATTTTAATCATTGAATTCTTAGGAAATTCTTACAGAAAATTGAAAATATTTAGTGATTTTTGGACACAAGACTGTCATCGGTTGCAGTGAATGCAGTGTTCATTTGGCACCTGGAGTTTGGGGTCTAATTGATTGCCTCCAAATCCAAAGTTTGTCAAACACTCGAAGAGAAGTGAAAAGCAATTAACGAAGTTATATGTGTTGGTTGTGGTTATGGTGATTGTGCCCGACCTAACCATACCTAACCATATGGCAAGGCATGTCTTATCGCAATTGTTTTAGGGATTAATGAATAGGTTTTGCTTCTTATCTCATATTTATTGCACTCAATTATTATGATATAAATCATTGAAATATTTTTATTTTTACTCAATTTCGGACAAAAAGCACAAATCGATGAAATATATGACAATATTTCCAAAGATTTCACAAATTATGGGATTTTTTTGTCTTTCAGTTTTGGTTTGTCTTCAAAATCAAAGATTTTTCAAAATTTTTATTTTTTCATTTGAATACAAAAATATAATTTCAATAAATTTCTGCAAAAAAGACAAAACTAAATAAATCTGATCTCAAATTCAGTTGTCTTCAGCCCAAGCGTTGTCTTGTTTTAGTTGTTCCACTTCTTCAGAGCTGAGATCGCACTCAATGTTCCACAAATTTCTGACCTCTTCAGCAGTTTTGCCTTTGATTTGATTCGCTGCTATTTTGCAGCCGAGATCTAAGAGGCCTTTGATGTGAAGATAATTTGCTGCGAGAATCAGATCAAAGAGTGTCTCGCAGTCCATGTCTTGCATGAACTTTCGGTCCCATTCGGTCATATCATCACTTCTTTTGGTTTCAGTGTTGTCTTCTTCGTCTGAATCCCTGTCTTCGATGGGATCGTCGAAGTGATACTTAAGATATTCAATGATTTTGTCGAGAATTTTGCCCGAAATGTTGGTGAGAGGGACGGGATTGGTGTCTTTGGTGATGGGCTGACCTGTGCTCTCAATCATGTCCTTCAAAGTTAGTGCCATTTTTGCCATTTGGACGTTCATTACTCTGATTGGACCCTCTTTTGGCAAAATCTTGATCTCAATGTCTTCTAGACTTTCAAACATTCTGAACCTCTGATGAAAATGATGTAAAGATTGTCTGAATTTGATTTTATTGAGAATTGGTTTGAATTTTGAGTGTATTGTCAGCTCATGAATACATGCAATGACTTTCAAATTGAAACTTTCAATGCATTTGACGATAGATTTGAGTTATTATTGAGATTTGGTTTTATAATAACATTCAAAATTAGCGCTATTTTTGCAATGAATTCAATTCATTCATAAATTACTTTATGATTTGTTTTAAATTTAGATTTAATTATTTATAAAAGTAATAGATATTGCAATTTGGGTTGAATAATGAAAAACTTTTAATATATATATTAATTAAATTAAAATCTAATTTAAAATCAATTATATATAAGAAAATATAAGAATTATTTAATATAAAAATCATTTCTTTAACGAAAAATCAGATAAAAGTTGACGTAATTTATGGACAAATAAAAGCGCGATTTGAATGACAATAAGTGTTGACAACAATTATCATCTCATTAGTGGTTATGGATTTGAATCAAAGCGGAGGTTATTTTATAAGTCAATTCGACCCGACATCTAATGGCCAGACATCTGCCACAAGTGGACAGACATCCACTGATCGCAAGAATTTGGTCGCCGTTTCGTTGTCTCAAGTGATTCATTGGACACAAAAAGACGACGGATTAGTGATCGCCAGACAGAAGATCCACTCAATCACTACCATTGGTCTCGTCCTCAACATCGAAGAGTTGACCACAAAAAACATCTACACAATCGATGACCAGACAAGAGGTGCGCCAATCGATGTCCAGTACTGGAAGAATGACGACACGGATGGTATGTCTTGTCCTTTGGTTTCAATTATGACTAAATGTTGTCTTCATTTATAGCGACGAACAGCCGATACGTGAGTCCGCCGCCAGTGATGGAGAAGACATACATCCGAGTGATAGGTCAGCCCCGGTATGACGACAAGAAGCCATTCATCGTTGCCTTTCGTGTGGAACCAATTCTCGATCCGAACGAGATTTATATGCATTTCCTCGAAGTCATCACTGATTCAATGGTTCTTCAAAGACGTAAAAACGAAACCCTTTCCGGAAGTGTCGGTGTCTTTGAGGCAACGAATCAGTCGCTGAACAAATCGTTTGGAGACGTGAGTGGCGTCCGAATGATGTCTGGATTCAGTGAAATACAGAAAACAGTTCTGAATCTAATCAACAAAAAGAGTGATCATTCGAGTGCTGGAATCCATCGCAAGGAAGTCATTTCGTCCATTCCTGGTGTCGGCGCCAAAGAGATCGCCAAAGCAATTGATTTTCTGGCAAATGAGGGCCATATCTTCAGCACCACAGATGAGGACACATTCAAGTCTACCGACGCTTAGGTTTCAATAGTTTTATCGATTAATACAAAAAATGTTTTTCTTTAATAATTTCTTCAATTATTTTTCGTATAAAAAAATCAATAAAAAAGTCAAATAAAATCAATAAATGTTTCTCTGTTTATATGAAATGATTTAATCATTTATTTGTTTAATTAATTAAAAAAATATCAAATTTTTGTAATCAATGAACGAATAAATGATTTTCTATTTTATTAATTATAATTAGAAATAATTTTCAAATTTATTAGTTGTCATGAATTGATTGAATGCTTGAAAACCTTTACAATATTTTTGTGAAACAAAGTCTAATTCGTTATAAAATCGTTCAAAACATGACTTGAATGCAAAGTCATATCATATCTCTATCTTGAAGGACAGGTATATGAAGGGTGTGTCGGTCACTGGGATGGCTGTCGCCGTCGACGACTCGTTTCGTGACTGAGTTGGCCATAGATATTGTGGTCAATGAATGACAAGAATCTAAAGACCGACTGATCGGTGATTGGCTGCAAACAGGGCTCATGTGAAGGCGTGTCCCTTACGTAAGGGTGATGTGAAGACGTAATAACCACGCATTGAATGCATGATACGGTTGTGGCAGTGGATTGGGTCAGACAGAGGTATGCCAATACATACAGAGCACATGCAGAGCACCAGTACATCACTGCAACTGCACTGAACTAGTCGTATGTCTGTACTCAGGTCTGGAGGTCTGGCTCCACATCCCTTATCTTCACATCACTTGTCGTCGAATCCACTCTTAGTCTGACTTTAATTCAAGTCTTCACTTCAATCACTATTTATTGTCATTGATTTGAGCCATAAGAAGAACCAGAAGAATGGGAGTCAATAAGGTATGGAAGCGTTTGATGTCTTCAATGATAAGAGTTATATATTTTTTAAACTCAGGCTATTTTGGACAATCAGTTGGACAGTCGGTTCAATAGTCCCCAACACGACAACATAGTTGTGGTCGATATGATGAACACATGGTGTCCAACACCCAAACTGGACAACGGTATGACCCAAACAGTCATTCTTTATAAACATTATCACTATTAATGCCAGCGATTTGTAATCAAGAATATTCTTGAGATAAGAATATTCACATTAATTGCTTAGAATGTAATCAAAGAATATTTTTATATTATTTGATTTATAATTTGAACTAATTTTTAAAGAATATTCTTGTTTTTGAGTTATTTGAATAGTTTGTTAAGAATTTCAAGAATATGTCATTGATTTGAAGGTTTTGTTCACATATTTTATTAAATACTTATGAATATTGTAAACGAATTCGACTGTATTTATAGCAAAAATTATTCATTTAAAGTCGATATTCAATAATGAATTAAAACTAAAAAATGATTATTAATTGCAATTCCAGTCAAGAAATCAATGAATTTTGAAATATTTTCTATGACTTGCATTTAAAGCAAAAAAAGTATAATTAACTTATTATTCACTTATTAATGAAATTCTAGTTTTAATTATTTTTGTCAATCAATAAAATATTTAAAAAAATTACATTTCAATCAAAGAATTTATATTTTCATTGTTTAAGTCAATAATATTTTATTTTAATTCTGTTTTTAGTTTCTATTTATAATACTTTTTGATATTATTTTAAAAATAATTATTTCAATTATTTCATTAAAACTTATTTTTTCAAAGCATTTATGAAATATTAATTAATTTTTTATGACTTTAATTCCTACGGGAAGTTAGAATGGGTTGAGTTTTTTGGAGTTTAGAATTGAAATATTAATTATTGATTTGATATTATTGTAATTCTATTACTAATTCATAATATGATAAATATTTGGATAAAATTTCACAACAATTAATATAATGTATCGTTTGATGCGATTCTGGCGCTAAGTATTATTTTATAATTGGATTGACTTTTATTTTTATTATATTTTATTTTTTTGCATTCATTTTGTTTAGTGAATATCACTTTAGAGTCCTTTTAGTTGTAATTTGAAAGAGGAGTAAGTTTTTAGTGTTGAAGACATAGGAATTGTAGTGAATTGGGACGACTCTGAGACTATTTTTAAATCTATTGACGCGAATATCATAACTAATGTCTATTTTTAGTCTAACCTATGATTTTGATATTAAATAACATTAAGTTTTAATAATAAAATTTAAATGACTATAACTTATGGCTTGAATTTTGATGATTGAATGCATGTCTAACACATGCAATGACAGCAATAGAGAGCAAACAGTCATTTATAGACATATCGTAAGCCGATATCAATGGCCAGAATATGATCCCAGAATTGAATTTGATTTTTGTATTATTTGAATCAAAAGTATTTTCATTTCGTTTATAAAATTAAATGAATTTATAAAATATATTTTAAATGTTTAGATATGCCATGAATTTGTGTCTCTCATTAGATGTCAATAATATATTTTGTTTAGATTTTTGTTTTAAAATTATATAATTTTCATATAAAACAAATACAAAGTTTATCACAATTTACTCAAAAAAATAAATACTAAATAAACACAAAATTATTATTAATTTAATAAATAATTTTTATCTAATTTGAAGAAACGTTTATAATATAAATGGTAAACAATATTCTGTGCGGAACTCAAATAACAATATTTAATATTTTGCGCAAAAATAGTCTCAAACCTAAAATATAAATATAATGATGACATTAGAGTCTAATTAGAGGTTAAAATCACAGAAAAACATATTTTTCGCTTATATTAACATATATTTCAAATAAAATTCTCAAAGAGTTTTGCAAACGTTTTGACCAAACATTTCAGTCTATTATAACATCAAATTAAAGCAAAATAACCAAAACGTGATTCAAAAGTCAATAGCCTTTTGCCTAACGTTAATAATCGAGGATATAATGGGGAAACAATACCTGTCCTGTCTGTGCCTCCCAGTCCTCCTGTTCTGACACCTCTTTTGGTGTTTTTCCACAGAAATGAATGGATTGGAAAAGTTTAAAACAATAGCGACAAATATATTGAAGATAACGTCTCTCATATTATTACTATACTTCTTCATCTGTTCGCTCGACTTCTTGAGCTCAGCCTTCCGTTTGGTGGGCAGTCGTGCGGCCGGTAGGATAATATCCGACAGCGAACTGCTCAAGAATCCTGTGGTGGGACTGATGATAGGGGTTTTGGTGACAGTTCTGGTGCAGTCATCGTCAACATCGACATCAATAGTGGTAACAATGGTTGGATCCCATTGTAAGTGAGCTCTAATGAGCTCTTTCTTTGCGAGGCTTTTGGGCCTCCGTTTGTAATGAACCGAACTTTCAGTAATCAAAGTACGGGAAGCGATACCGATAGTGATGGGCGCAAACATAGGCACTTCCGTCACCAATACGATTGTGTCCCTAATGCAGGCCAACGACCGAAATGAGTTCAGACTGGCCTTCGCTGCGGCCACTGTCCACGACATGTTCAATTGGCTCACAGTTATAGTGCTTTTGCCCATTGAAATGACCACTCATTACTTAGAGACCATCACTGGTAGACTCATTAATGCCGATTGGGAACGGGATACCACTGCCAACACTGAGTTCTTGGGCCGACTCACCAAACCATTCACTAAACTCATAATTGAGGTTTGATTACAACTTAACACAATTAATGGTTTCATCAAATCATCTAAAAATCTAAACAAAATCTCAATTTTATTGCTTTTTGACCACAAATTTGACACCAATTCTGCAAAACATAATAATTCAAATCTATTAACAATTCTTGGATTTTTGTTATGAAAATAACAGAATTCTTTTGAAACTAACTTTCATTTAAAATGACTTTTGTTTAATAATTATAAAAACCGATTATTTTGTGTTTTTCTCAATAGTTGTAAACAATTAAGAATTCTTTCGTCAGATTTTTAAGACTTTTATCGATCGAAGAGTTGTTAGAAATTCATGTCTATTGCAACCAATGGTGAAATTCATATGAAATGTCACTTTATTTAGCGTTTGTCTCAGACTTTAGTTATATTCCTTATACTGTGAGCCAAACGGCCATACATTCTATACATGTATTGATTATTTGAAGAACTCTACGCTCAGACTCGTGTAGGGATAACACGTGAACACAGAATGTGAACAACGAATGTATGACATATTGGTTGCAAAATATCATATTTTGCCTTCAAATTATGCAAGTCTTTCACCGACTCTATGAGTGGCCTCTATTGAGGCAATACAAGGACTCTTTGGACGACAGCAATGAATATAAATCTGATTCAATACAAAGAAATAACAATTAGAATAAACAGTAAAAAAGTTTATTAAATAATTTGTTTGAACTCAATGTTTGCCACAAATCAAAAGGATTTGGTTTAACAGGTTTTAACTGATTCTTCATAATATAAATGCATTTTATGTTCCAATGAATGACTGAAAAATAAAATCAGATAAAAAGTTGAAATTCTTTAGCATTAAAGAGGAAATTGAAATTCACGACACATTTGACATTTGAGTGCATTTGGGATTCCCTCCAAATCTTGAAATTTATACTCTTTTTATTAAATAATTTGCGATTAAATCAAAAATGTGTTATAAGTTATATTCTCGTCGTTTCGTTTCGTCCACTTTTTTATATAAAACTTCTTTTACTTTCATTGAACTAATTTTTGTTTAAATAATTTTAATTCAATTTTATTAGTTTTTTAATTATAATTTACGACACATTTATTCAATCTATAAATATCTTTAATGTTAATATCATTGCTAAACATACCCTTCCCCGGAGAGACCCTTCTCATTGAGAGGTGGCTTTAGATAACAAAATTAATATATTTTTTAATTAAAAAAAAGAATAAATTTTGCAAATATTTTATTGAATATTTTGATGAATCGTTAATAAGGGGAAAGAGTTCAAAACATTGTGTTTTGCAGGGGTATAATTAGGGGGATAATTATGAATATATAGTTTTATGAATTCAATGTTTTATAATTACAATGAAATTATTCAAATAATTTAATTATATTTTTTATTTCAATCTAAAGCTCGATAAGAAAGTGTTGGCACAGATAGCCAGTGGCCACGAATCAACTAATGTCACCCAATCTCTCATTAAAAGTGGTAAGAGTTTGCCATTCAGTAATCAATCAAAGGTTAAGAAACACTTCATTTACCCCTGTATTCAATTTTCAGGCAATTGTTTGTTCTATAAAATCAATTTAAGTGATTCTATGGCAGGAATTGTATTACTTGTCGTCTCTTTGACAGCACTTTGTGTTTGTCTCCTTCTTATGGTTAAATTACTTCATTCAATGCTTAAGTAATTGTTTTTTGTAATCGTTTTTCAATTGTTTCACTAATAATATACCCATTGCTGTGATTAGAGGACAGATAGCTTTAGTCATAAAGAAGACAATGAACAGAGAATATGAGTTCCCGTATTCGATTGTAGTCAACTATATGTCCATTTTGGTCGGTTGTATTATGACAATTCTGGTTCAGAGCAGTTCTATATTCACATCAGCCCTCACACCACTGGCAGGCATTGGTGTGATATCTTTGGAAAGGATGTATCCGTTGACTCTGGGCTCCAATATCGGCACCACTACTACAGGTCTTCATATGGTTTGAGTCAATGAAATGAATTGAAATAAAATGTTTTCTTCAATTAATAGGCATTTTGGCGGCACTGGCGGCCGACTCAAGTAGTCTTAAGAGCACACTTCAGTTGGCGTTCTGTCACTTATTCTTCAATATCTCCGGAATTCTCATATTCTATCCGATCCCATGGATGAGATGGCCGATTGGGTTGGCCCGGATGTTGGGCAACGTTACGGCCAATTATCGGTGGTTTAGTGTCTTCTACTTAATAATGATGTTCTTCTTATTGCCATTTACTGTATTCGCGCTGTCGATGGCCGGCCCCTGGGTCTTCATAGGCGTCGGAGGACCTGTTCTCTTCACCTGTTTTATAGTGGTTGTGATAAATATAGTTCAGCGCAAAAGACCGAGTCTTTTACCACTAATGCTTCAAAACTGGAACTTTTTGCCCCTTTGGATGCATTCGTTGGAACCGATGGACGAAGTAATAGCCAAAGCGGTTGAAAAGTTTTCATGTCTGGCCTGTTGTGTGGGCTCGCAGTCACGACACGACTCGTCAGCGTTGGGCCAAATGACAAATCAGTCACAACTTCATATTTTGGGTTCTCTAAACAATTCCAATTCTAGCACTCAATTGAAGCACATCTACGAAAACGATGGCTATATCTTGCACTGGGAGTCAATTGAACTCAACAGACAATTACAAGAAAAAGAGGCCACAACTCTTTGATTGCAGTCATCGTCTGTTTAGGCAATAGTTTTGTAATTTATAATAAAATCAAAACATATTTATATATAAAGAAATGAAAAAATCATTTTTCAACTAATTTTTATTCTTGTAATCAAATCAACATTTTTTAAATCGATTTCATGTTATCATTGAATTGAATCTCATTTTATTCATTGATTTTAATTCATTTTAAAAGCAATAGTTTTTTAATGTTTTGTATTTCTAATTATTATTAATAGTTTTGTTTTGAGTTTTATTTCATCAAAACATTAATTCAAAATCAAATCTAATTTTATTGATTAAAATATTCTCAAATTTTCACTAATATTAATAAGTTATACAAAAAAAAACATTTTTTCAAAAGTCTGTAAAACAATAAATTTTGTTCATTTGTGATAAAATGGTCTGAAATGAAAGGAATTATTAATGTTTTTAAAGTAATTAATTTGTTTTGAATTTAAATTTAATTCATTATATATTTATATAATTAGTGTTTTATTTCAATTTCATTCATTCAGACGTTTTCTTCATTACATTCCTATTGAATAACATTTTTCTTCACATTTAGTCTTCCTTTCAATTGATTTTAAAAATAAAAAACAATTAATTTTATAAAAATAACTTTGAATTTGTTTTTCGTTTTTGAATATTATTTGAGAAACTTTTGGTAAAATTTAATGTAATTTCAAAATATTTTATTATATTTGACTGAAATTTTATTATTACTATTTTTCAACAAAAAGTTCTTTAGCATTGAATGTGCTTTCAGTCAATGTTTTATTGAATTTTCAAAATACTATAAATTTTTGTTTCGTTTTTAAAAATAATTGATTGAAAATAAAATATAAATTCTTTATATTTTTCATAAATAAATAATTAATTAAAAATAACAAAATATTTGTCAGACTATCAATGGATTGGTTGTTGTGGACATTCAGACACTGGTTGTGAACCTCAACAGCCATTGTTGAGCCCCCTGTGAGAGGGTGACGAAGGGGGCGATAAAAGGTCTGAGTATTGGTGCAAAACCTCACGAAGAGATCGATTCACTTGAATAGAGTTAGAAGTCGTGCACTCGACTATTGAAGGGTAGAGTCGTATCAATAGGTCCCAAACCTGTGGTTCGACACTATCGACCGGCGCCTTCTTAAGCGACACCATTAGTGTTGCCAATGCTTTCAATACAAAAGAGATTTCTGACATTCGGTGCCTAAAAATACATTACATTTGAGTGAATATATTGAACACTGTATGTAATACCTGGGCAGAGGACAGGGACATAACTTTTCGTCCTCAACATATTTGATGACCACTTCATTGAATCGCTGAAGAATTGAAGTGACGGCCAATTTGTTGACGATTCCAATACTGTGATCAGGAGTGAAGTCATTTCCAAAGGACTGTATGAAAAGACCCGGATTTCCTTTGGGTCCCAAAAATGAGAACTGAAGTAAAGTCTCAAAACAGGTCCGCGCGAACTCTTCTCTTAGTTTTCGAGTGGTTTCCGTGTCTTTGAAATACATTTTATAACATTAATTCATTGAACAACAATTGAATTCATTGACGACTGACCGACAGGTGAACTATTGGTCGCCGAATGAATTGACCCCTTATTCAGAAGGGAAACAATTTGCAAAATGAACTCTTTTGGGGTCTGTGCCGCGAATGGCATAATTGAGTCACGTATCAGTTCTACGACTTTCACATCCAATGTCTCATCAAATTGTTGTTCTTCGAGTGTTTGAGTCGAAGGGGGTTTTGATGTTGTGAATAGAAAGCCATCGAAACTCAGGGCCAAATCCGCCCAAATTGTCATAAAGTCTGAAACTATTGAAAGAAAAGTTGAGAAAAAATATTAAAAATTTTCTGAAGTTTTAAAACCATTATTTCGGGCGATTGGAAGACCAATCTGAAGGACAGTCAACAGTGCATTGACCGCCAGTTTCCAAGTGGTCTGAGAGGGACAGCAATACTTCATAGTTAACGGCATTCTCAGAGTCTGTAAATACACAAACATTTGCATTGCTTTCAAATGATAACATTAAGTCAAACCTTAATAATGGAGTGAAGAATATGAGACTTAATGACAATCGATTCGTTTGACGTTTTCTGATAGAGTGCTAAAGCATTCTTTAGAGACCTTTCGCCAAATGATGTGTAGGTGTTTGAGTTGAGTGAAGACAAGTCAGCCTTTGATAGAGATTTTGAGAAATATAATTGATTTCATAAAACGATTGAATCAATGATTGCTTACAGAAACGAATTGATGAGTGATTTGGGTTTTGTTGAATGTCGTCAAAAGTGGCGGAACTGAAGATACGAAAAGATATTCAAAAGTAATTCAATTGATTTAAGTCTTATATTAATATAAAACTCACTTATATTGACGGCATATAAGGAAAAGGCTAAGTATTGGTTGAAAATGGATGGCAAAAGGGGGTAGAGTTCGGTCTCAACTAAAATCTCTTTCTGTAACGTCTCTAAAACAAAAAGAGTGTTCTCTTGTAATGGTGTTAAGGGTTCGGCCATCGATAGGGACATCATATATGGTAGACTCGAGTCTGAGTTCATTAATGGCACTGATATTGCATTTTGTAAAACTTGTGATAATTTGTGAAAATCGCTGTAAATTTGGTCCAAATTTAGCATCAAATCATTCGATAAGTATTTCATACAAACCTTTCACTAAAGTCGTGTTTGATATGAATGAACAAATAGGGGAAGATCTGTATGAGTGAAGTGAGGAATGCTTGGGAAGGGATGTATATCGAAGTCATGTCTGAGTTCTTATTAACAATATCTGTCGTTTCGGTCAAAATGTCCTTCACTTGTGTTGTGGTTAAACCGATATTAAACCTAAAGAACAATTCATTGACTTTTAATGTGAAACTAATTTCATATAAAACTCAAAACCAAAACAATATAAAAATGTTTTCATTGAATTCTAGACATATTGTATGAAAATAATTGTTTCAATGAGTGGTAAATGGCATAGAATTTTAGACTAAAGCTAACCATGAATTCCAGGCGACGTTCCAATAGGACTGCAAACCATTTGATTCATTTGTCGAACATTTTGTCAAACATAAAATTTCTTGAAAACTGAAAACCATTTAATTAATTGCAATTCAAAACACATTAAATGTTTACCATTTGAGGGCTGAGAGGGAAACCTCACTGTTTTTGTTGAGGGCAGACATCTCTATGAACTCAAGCAATAGAGTCCAAGTCTTGTAAAAGTCTTCAGTATCTATCAATTGGTCGATTTTTAGGCTCAATATACGCGAAACACCCGATAGGACCAGAACTTGAGTTTCAGACCTAACAGTGCATTGAATGCAATGAATTCAATGTTAAATAAATGACAACTCATTCAAACCATTGTTTTTGTGCCGTATTTCTCGAGTGATGCATAATAATAGTCGAACCTCCAGTTCCCATAGACTTGTTATCAATTATCTTATCACTAGAGGCCGAACCCGACAGCACTTTCACTCGATCTAAGAGTGGAAACAACACATCCCAAAGAACTGATTTCCATGTGTTGGCCTCTAATATAGAGCCATGAGTTGTAAGCGTTGAGAACAAGGTTTGCGCCGAACTCTTGCGAACCGAAGACCGAGAATCAATACAAAGATCTCTGCGATATTCAAATAAATGATTGAGTTTTCAAAATAAAAACAATTAAACAATTCATACCCCAATCGGGTGAACAAAGCCATCCATAAGGAATCAAAACAATTGACATCAACATTACTGTCCTTTTGTTGGCATTCATTCGAAACACTCTTACTATCACTGCTTTGGTTCAAAATATTCTTAATTTTATTTTGATTTGAGTGCAAATAGTCTGCGATATTCCACAGCAATCCGATTGCAGTCAACGATACATTGAGTTCTTGTGTTTGTGAACCAAACTTCGCAGTCGTGTCCACACATATCATGAGACAATTGGATGGAATCGCAGATAAAAAGTCAGCAATAATTAACTGAAGGCATTGAAAGGACAGTCGAATAAGATTTTCATTTTGTGTTTCATTGATTGCACCAACGATTTCAAAGACTTGAGACCAACCATAAGTCAATACATCGCCATTTGATTGCAAAATCTGAAGAACACAATCCAATTGCTTCTGACGAATGTCCGCATGACTTATAAATGACAGCTCTTGTAATGGCGCCAAAAACATGAATTGCTTGACTGATGGCATCGGTGTCTCGCAGTTGTCAACCGATTCACTTTTGGGTTTCATATCCGGATGTGTTTGAGATATCGTTGACTTCACTATTCATTTGGTTTTCAATTCAAATCAGATCTCAAACTATAAATGAATACTATTTTTAAATAATACCTAAATTACAAAGAGCTTCGACACCCCATTCCCTCATTTTAATGTGTGGGTGCGAACAGACTGTGAGCAAAGATATGTTTAATTTATAAATAGTAATGATTTATAAATGATTTTAATGTCAAACCTTCTAAGAAATGCTGAGTAATTTGTTTCCAAATGATGTCAATTCTGAATAAGTTAACGATCGAAGTCTCCAACAGTTTTGCGACAGCGAACTAACGGTTCGTTTCAATTGGTTTTTATTGTTTAAAACTTATATTCAATTTCAATCACTTACTAAAGACGGCTCACGATTATTGAGTGCAATGTCCATCGATTCTTGAGATAGTTTGACCAAAGCGTTGATCAAATGTAAGAGTGATTCAGACTTTAAATGCCTTTCAAGTGAAGTAAGAGTTAGTGAAAAGTTAACAAAAAGAGTCAATAATTAAACAAAACAAAGAATAAAAGAAATAACAAAAAATACACAAAAAGTTAATTATTTGTTAAACAAAAGCAATTGTCGGGAAAGACAGCATTAGAGCACTTACTGCGAGCTCAGAAAAACCTTTGACAACATATCGCCTACAGAAGCATAGCTGACATTACGTTAAGGAATGGATTGGAGTTAAAGACAATTAATGGTTAATTCATTATGTCTTCGGAGCTGACATTTATTGCCATCAAAGTTAATAACATTAAATACTTACTGCGAAGACTCGAACAGACGTGAGAGCATTGTTGACAGCACTGGTAGGTCAGACATCGCCGCTGTTGTGATCAATGCATTGGTTGAGGCACCGGCCTCTGTGCCCGCGCGACCAACTTTAAGTGATCCACCATTTGTTGGCTTTAGGCCAAGAATCCAAACCAAGTGTTGCAAAGAAGTGAGAACTATATGCCATGACTTCTCATTAAACACCGATCCGTGACTATTGGCGACGCTTAGGATTGCTATTGAATGAGACAATCGGTTTGAGAAGAATTCCAATGGAAATCATCACTAAATCATACCATTCATACACTGAAGATTCTTTGACGTCAACTATTATTCCAATTAAAATCAATTAATCAAATATTTATCAATTCTTAGCTATAATTTAGACCAACCATAACGGGGCCGGTTATGCCCTGTTGAGCATTTGATTGCGAAGGCAAATAAGGTGTGCCCACAGCTATCACCTGTTGTCGGGTCTCATTTGAATCATTTGTTCCCAAATAAGACCCGGAAGTGTTGTGAGAATTCTGTTGTGATAACAAATTCTCTAAATTTATCGTTTCGTCCAATAGGTTGTGGTTCGAGAAAACAGAGAGACTGTAATTCGGAGGAAGGGATGACTTGCAGATGGAGGTTAGGGTAGCATCTCTTGCATCGGCTAAGCCGTAGATGCCGTACAAACCGGCTGTTTGTCAAACATAAAACTTTTTGATTCATTTAATTCAAACAATCATTTTTTACCTAATTTTTTCATTTTGTTGAGAATCAGTTCAGTCACCGTTTCATCGGTAGAGGCGTCGAGTAATAGGGAAAATGCCCCTAAAATTCCACAACAACTGAAACATAAGATAATTGCTATTAATAAGAATTAGTGGTAAAAGTGATCCAAACACTAACGAAGCATTTAAAAGGTTTTCGTGAAGAAGTCTCATCTCATCGTTGAGACCACGAATGGCTTCCATGTGTTCGTTGACATCTTGAGCTTTATCTCCCAAATCGGTTTCAATCACATTTATGAGACTATCAACCACTTCGAGGACACAGGCAAAGGCTGAGGACAGTCCATGTCCTTCAGGTGCCGACGGAGGCTCTAATTTGTCCAAATGTTCGATAAAGAAAGGCTTGTATTTGACTTTATTTGCATTGAAAAGCAATGGAATATAAACTCCTCTCAAGAGGAAGGCAGGCGTCTGACTGTTTGACAATGAGCTCAGGGATGCATTAGAAGCGGTGACAACACTTGGATTCGTTGTGTTGTTGTTGTTCACTATCGAAGCAATCAATGTCTGTGTTGTCGAAGAGTCGACGAAAAGAAACTGAGATTTGATGTAAACACACAAAGCGTTTACGATATCTCTGAATATCTTTGAACTGTAGGGCTATTCGACAGACAATCCATTCGTTAATTCATTGAAAACTATTAACAATTCATTTAAAATATCTTACTTTCATATCATAGAAACGACACAAACAACTAATGGAAGAAATAGTGAAAATGTGATGAAAATGATATAATGGTTTTGCTGAAGGAATACCTGATTAGATTCGGTTGAATCATACGATAAAACGCTTCCAAAGCCATCGAACCTGAAGTAAAACAAGTGATTTAATACAAATAAATTGAAAAGAAAGGAAAGGTATGCATACGTTGCCAAATAGGTTTGTCCGACTCTAAAGACTTTATCAAAAGTGATAAAAATATTTCACTTTCAGTGATCTAAAGGAAAATATCATTTAATATAAGGGAAAATAAATCGGAAATCATTTCATACAAGCATTGTATAGAACTTCTGTATCAGTATTGAGACGATTCTCAACAGTCTGACGATTATCGGCCAAAAGGGTTTGTCTGTCGTTTGCAATGAATTCGTTTGTAAATTCAATGCTTGTGTCCGTTGTTTAGTGTTCGGCGAGAATAACTTAATCACTAACTGACAGACCCTTTCCTTCAACAGAAAACTGAACTCTTCGTGCTTTTGGTTATTATCAGAACAAACAATAATTAAATATAAATTCAAAATCCATTTTTAAGTCCAAACCTTATAGAAAACGTCGGGAAATGATGTGAATATGAGTTCCAAAAGTTCTAAACCGAAAGTTCGTGTCATTTCTGTGAGTCCTGTCAACCAAAAGGGCTGTTCGGTGTTAACCAATTGCACCAAATCCTAAACCATTGAAGAATTTGTTGATAATTATAAAAAATGATTTCATAAATGAATTGAAAGTTTCATTACTTGGAAGAAGTAAAAGGCGTCCGAAGCGGCCGGTCGTAAGGAATTGGGGGTATATTTGCCTGACTTTATGTCATCGAATTTAATGTCTTTGACTTCGTTTGCTTTGGGAACAAATGAACGATAACTACAATATGTTTGTCAACTCTGCCTTACATTCATTGGGCGTTTGGTCTTCAATTTGGACCCTTTCGAAGACCGCAGAAACCAATTGTCTTATAGTAGCCGAAGCCGTGTTATTTGTGGTCGAGTTCTTCGTGAAGTGAAGCCGAAAGCAAAGAGACAGCGCTTTCGCCAGACTTTCGCTTTTAACTGAACTATTGGTTGTAATCAATAGTGTTATGGTTTGCAAAAGTTTCAGTTCTTCGACACCACTTTCCATCAAATTCCACAAACAGTTGAGAAGATTATTTGCCGCAGACTTAGTGGACATAAGGGGTATAAGAGGTTGAGAGGAAGGGTTTGAAAGAAACATTGCATTACTTGAGACACGGCCTCAAAAATGATGAGCTTTTGGATGGCATTCAATGAGATTATAACCATTTTGGACACCTTTGTATCACATCCCATGAAAAACGGTTCCATAATTTCCGCGCTTTCTGTCATTAAACCAATTCTTAAGTTTTGTTGTCTTTTGGAAACACTTCTGATTTTAACGATTCCCGATTCGGATGCCTTTTGGGTGGATTCACACCATTAATGGCTCACAAATTATCATCAAATGACACAATCCATACCTCTTTGATGTGCTGGTGTTTCTTCTTGGCCTCTGTGGCCAACTGTTGATAATACTGTTGAATCGCTTCCAATAGTTTTCTTTCGTTTGCATTCATTTCAGACATTGTTTTCACGATTTATATTATTTTTATAGTTATATAAAAATTATTTACAAATAAATATCACAACAAATGCATTGAAATCAATAATAAAACACATTTACATTTGACTCAATTGTCTCAAAACACATGAAATATATCTTTATTTACATCTGAAGACTGAGTGACACATCATATCATATCATCATATCATCGATTGAACGGCAAATCAATTGAAAAACATATGATTCAATACAACAACTCATTCACAAAATACGTCAAACAATGCATTCATTCATTTACACATAAGCAGAATATTCTTGAAAACTCTTGCCAGCGATGAATGTTAGTATCGGTGCCCACATATTAGTACCGGTGCTACACATTAGTGTTGTTGTCCATCAAAACACTGAATGCGACCACAAAGACATTACTGGACTTCAAACGTGAAGCAGAGCTGATGTCAGACTTACAGCACCCGAACATTGTTTGCTTATTAGGCGTTTGCATTCGAGAGGAATCCGGACATACAGTAGGCCAGAGGCCAGACCTTTAGGGTCTGGGCTTCAAAAATCACATTCTTCAGATCACAGAAAGGTCACGAAAGGGTGTCCCAAACGATGGATAATTCACAGAATATTCTTTAGGTTTTCTTCAGACCTATTCATATGACTACTTATTGATAAAAATGACACAAAAAGCAAATATTGGATAAAAACAAACATTTATTATATTATATTAATTACAAAATGATTTCAATTATAAATATGTAATAAAACACTGGTATTAATAGTATATATTATGTAAGAAAATGTCATTTTATGGCAATTAGTGTCAACTTTGGCCTCATTTACAATAGTTTTGATTCTTTATATATGACTAGCATTTCATTAGATAGTCATTTGAATTCTTTTTACAATTATTTCATTCAAAACAAATTCGTTTAAAAGCTTTACATAAAATTATAGTAAAATGATTAGAAAAATGTCATTTCATTCAAATGATATCATTGTTAGACAATCAATAAAATGATGTTTCGATATATTAATCAATATTTACAAAAAATGCTAAAAATTAGACAAATATTAAAAGCATTTGATATTAATATTATTAAAAATGATTTTCTTGAGCTCTAATAAAGTAATTGATCCACAGATTGTGTAATAAAAATTCTCTATAAAAACAGATCTTTTAATAAATTACAAAAAATGCAAATTTCTTTCGGAGTATAAATTCGTAAAGAATTCGTTAAATGAGTTCATATATAATATTAATCTCTTCTTCAGATCAATCAATGATTTCAGTCTTCAGAATAATGTCAACATTTTTAACAATTCTTATTAATTATGACTCAATTATTATCTCATTTTTCTGGTCATCGTTTGAACACAACTTTGTTTATCTCAAGACTTGTATTAATAAACAGTTTTTATATTATATTAAAATCTTATCAAAAATTTCAAAAAGAGATTCATTTGTATTAAATTTTATATAATATTTGTATTATTAATAAAACTCTTTAGGAATGTATAACAGGGCCGGCATTGGCGCCGATCGGCATTTTGCGGGCATTGGGAGTGTTGGGCCGACTCGAAGAACTCGAAGAGTTGTGTAAAGGGTTTGGTTCGTGGAAATGGAATACAGAGTTCACGTGAGGGTTAGTATTGTGACCAAAGTTGTTGAACCCGTTCCTCATATTTGCATTCACTCCAGGAGTGTTGAAGTGGTGCAGATGTGAGTGATTAGACATATGACTTAAAGGGGGTGTCGGGATAGGGACGGGTGTCGACAGCTTATGGTATGATTGAAAATGATTATTAGGTTGAGTCGAAATGTTTGTGCGATTGTTTATGAAGCCATTCGTGTGTTTAGGGCCGGAATGACCGCTATGTCCACTGTTATGACTGCTGTTCGTCGAGTGCAATGTCAGACTTCTAAGGTGTATGGCCTGCCACGAGCGCAGTCGGGTGTGGAGCTCATGGAATGACGGCCTCTTAGCTGGAATCTCGTGCCAGCACTCAATCATTAAGGAGTAGATATGTGGCGGACAGTCTTCAGGGCAGGCGAGCAGTTGTCGGGAACGGATCATATCTATGACATCGGTGTTAGTGAAGCCATAGTAGGGTTGGAGTCCATAACTGAATATTTCCCAAAGAACTACACCGAAAGACCAGACGTCACTCTCTGTTGTGAACTTTCCATACAAACAGCTCTCGGGTGGCATCCATCTGATGGGAACGGGATGTAAGGGTTACTCAATTGATATAACTCTGGTTAAAATAACTTGACATAACATACCTGACCGGCAAAAGTGATTTTGACTGAACTCTGTAGTAATCACTTGAATAGATATCTCGTGAAAGACCAAAGTCTGAAATTTTGACCGTCAGGTGCTCTCCAACCAAACAATTTCTTGCGGCCAAATCTCTGTGAACGAAGTGATGTCCGGCCAAGTATTCCATTCCCGCAGCGATTTGAGTGGCGATATGTAAGAAGTCTGGAGTTTCCAACACTTGATGTGAACCGTCGACACAGTTGGAGACATCAGAACGAGAGGAATGGCTGATGAGATACTCATGAAGGTCTCCTTTGGACATATACTCAAATAACATAGACTTCGGTTCCTCTCGAATGCAAACGCCTAATAAGCAAACAATGTTCGGGTGCTGTAAGTCTGACATCAGCTCTGCTTCACGTTTGAAGTCCAGTAATGTCTTTGCGGTCGCGTTCTCTTTCAGTGTTTTGATGGCCACTGGAACTATTGCATGGGCACTATTCATCGCCAGTTCCCCTCTATACACCTTTCCAAAGGCCCCTTCGCCTAATTCTTGTACGAAACGTATGGACGCCATTGAATACTCGGTCAATCGGTTGGTTTGTTGTCGGCTTTGAGGCAATAATGCATTCATTTCTAAGTTGTTTTGTCCGCGATTTCTGCGTGAACTGCTTGTACTGAAAGCAGGACTGGCCAACGCTCGGGTAGGTTTTGTGCCATTCATTGATATGGGTGTCGACGGCTTATTGCGATTCCGGCGTCTAATACAACAAATGCATAACAAGAGTAGGAATAGGACAAGCGCTCCGACAGCCGGTGCGATGTAATACCACACGAAGTATTGATCGACTGAAGAGAAAAAGAGAAAATAATGTTATTTAACGCAAAACTAATATATCATTCATTTGTCAAAAGTTTATTTGCTATTCAATTGACTCAAACTTTAGCGCATTTTTCGTCAATTATTCATAACTTTCAATGAAATTCTCTAACAATAGATAACTAAAATAAAACCAATCAATAGATTCTTAAGACTGTTCTCAAAGATATAATTCAAACAATACTCACAACACTCAGGGATATCGCAATACTCTTTACGAACTTCAGGGTCATGAACGAAGCACCAGGGTCTCGATTCCATATTACCTGGGTTTCGACAGTAATTGTGACCTCCGGTCAGCTCCGGATAGTCAGCAGTTCTCAAAAATATCTGATGACTCCAATAACCGCATTCGAGTCCAGACACTGTACGAGAAGCCACCCCTCGATAGCCCTGACCGATGTCTGTATAACACGTGTGATCTGTAATCCATTCGACAATAAATTCATTGATTTTTATAGAAATGTTTTTCAGATTCAATTCAATGTGTTTTCGTCTTTATTTCAGACAAAAATCATTTAGAATTGGATTCAGTGTTTGGTATAAAATAAGGGGATTTGTGCTATTTATCAGTTGTGAGCACACATACCATGAGATACTTGAACTGTATTAGGAATTCCTAAACGAACGCAATTTTCACTTTCCTTCGACCCAATGGGTGGGAGCTCTTCACACGCGGGCACAATATGCTTGAGCAATACGTGCCCCTTAGCGATGGTGTACTCGATGTGACATATATTAGTCTCGAGGACTTCACATTCGTCGCGACAAACCTATCAGTGATTCACAGATATTGAAACTTTTGCCAATAATATAGAGTAATGGATCAGTCAATAAAGAGGGAGAGAATGGGAGAGAGAAGGAGAGAGAGAGAGAGAGAGAGAGAGAGAGAGAGAGAGAGAAGTGAAGCAAATAATAGACTTATTGCTAAACAATTGCTAACAAATCGACAAAATTGTCAAAAAGTATATAAAACCCTAAGAAATGATATTCAAAACAAATTCAAAATATATTCAAATCAATACAATTTTGTATTACTTTTTTGTTTGGAATTTCTTTTGCTATAAAATAACTTCAATTTATTTTCAATTGAATTGATTTACAAAAACATTTGCGTTAAGGGAATGGAAAATATCTACTGTTTTATATCACACCAAAAAGTCATACATAAAACAAATAAATAAATCTTGATTTCGAGTATTAAACAAATACTAATAGAAAAACAATTCAATCAATTGTTAGACAATTGAGAAGTTTATGTAAATATTGGCTTCAATTTTGAACTCCTTATTGCTATTCAAATCAAAATCAGACAATAGTTTTGAAGCAATTCTTCATTATTTTCTTCATTGAAAACAATTCATTCAAAAAGGTTTCTATAGTTTATGTATTGTTTGCGTATTTGAGGCCAAAAACAACGGGAAGTCTTATCCGAAGGAATCTCTGCTCACTATTTGTTCATCAAAAATAGTATTGAATTAAACAAAGTTACTATGGATTCACATCCATCTGTCTCAACGGGCGGTTCGACACTTACTTTCCCCCTTTTCTATTCTCAACGACTGTGGAGAATGTCTTTTATTCGCATAAATTTACTTTACTAACAGCACAGGTATATAAACTGATCCGTACAACGAATGACATCGTTATAGTCCATGCCTTTTAGTTACGACAAAATCGTTTTTCAGGACAGGTTTCAACATTGAGTTCAATATATTTTACAATATTTGTTAAATTCGTGTAAAACTCAAAGTTTTACTTAACGTTAAATCAAACTCAACTCAACAAAACTAAATGCATTTCTCATATGATATGATCGCAAATATAAATTACTGTCTCTTAGGTTTAAAATGATTTTGCAATAAATATAACTCTTATGTAAACTGAATTCAATGCAGAAAAGCATTTGATTTACTGAAGAGTAAATCACATAAATATTTTACACTATATTCGAGACACTCTTCACTTCTGTAATGTTTTGCAGGTATTTATGGTATCAGTGCTCAGAAGACTATTAAATATTTATGTTTAGGTATTTTCTCTCTCATAACAGGCATTGAAATCATTATCAATAGAGAACTCAAACAAACAAAACATTTAATAATAATTTATCCAATTTTTGCTGTAATTCATAAACTCAATGAACTAAATGTTTAGCTATTATTCAAATCTCTTAATACAATAATAATGAAAATAAATCCTTCTTTTAATTCCTCTTTTCTATTATTTTTATAGAGTTTTAATAATGTTTTTCATAATTCATATCTATATTAATGATTAAGTCTTTCATTATTTAATGTTTTTTTTTAATTTTTGTTTTTAAAAGTTATTCTCAAATAATTAAATTGAAAATTAATTGAAAGATTAGTTGAATTGTTTGGCCAATAGTTACCTGTCTTGGAGTCGGTTCTGCCATATTTTCGTCACAAAGAGGAAAGGCAAAGAAGCACAGGGATGAGATGGCATATCGATGGCACTGAAGTGAAACGTCATGTGATGTGGCGATGACTGTAAAAGCTTTGGCCAACTTTTCCTCCATAAAGCCCTGACTGGTCAGAGATCGGACATAAACTGTTCGGTTCTGAATGAATTGAGAGCACGTGACGCCCCGGTAGATTTGACAGAATCCCTCCCCACTTTCCATAGGCTTATCATCGCTAACACTCGGAAGGCTTTAAGGATTAAAATGAATACAAAATTAATTTATTTGCAAATTATTTTCATTTCCATAAATATTGTTATTTTTGCAATACATTTGAATCGCTAATCATTGGCTTTGGGCTCAAAAATGCAATTAATTGTGAATTAACTCAAAATTAACTCAAAATTAAGAGCTAATTGTTTACATGTTTTTTGGGAAATGTTTTTCTAATTAATTAATTCAAAGAGTTTTGCGTTAATTGAGACCAAATGATGACTTTCTGTTGAAAGTGTTGTCAAAACAGACCCTAATTTTGCAAATTTATGTTTAGAATTAAATTGAATTCAATGTTATGCTAATTGTGAGCAAAACGACTGTTTTCACCAATAATGCATTCCCTCAACAAAGGTATGGCTTAATACACCCTGAATAGAGTCGACCGCAAACTCTTGTATTCAATGGACGAATACATTATAGCATTCATTAGAGCATTGGATATATTGGGCGCTCATATTCTGGTCCATCCGTTGCGTGATATTCACACTAATGTTGCACTCATTCGCACCGTTATGTTATGTTAATCTATGACTGCATTTATGCCTAATATCTCAACACTTGAATTAATGCACTTTCTCTCAGGGAATCATAATATTAGACATACAAAAGAACATTACAATTGAGTCTCTTATCAATGCCTTTCCCTTATTCTTAGCCATTCTTTATTCATTTACAGGCTATACAAGCGCTGAGAGGGAAAATTGATCAGGAAATAATACGACTGTCCTCTCATTTATTATGTAATAACAGTTAATAACACAAATGAAAATCTCTGCAAAGACTGACATTAGGAATGATTTAAGTTTAGGTGTTTTTGCTTTAATACACATTAGGACAGTTGTAGCAAAACTGGTGAGGGATATAAGGGTTCAGAGAAGAGAAAGAGCTTATGGCAAACCTTATGTTCTTGGCATCAGTCAACACATCGCTGTGTTCACCAAAACTCTGCATATCTTCATCTTCGACAACGATTGTTATATCTGTCTCATTGACAGCACTTGTGGTAACAAATAATTGACTGACTATTAAGACAGAAAAGGATAGGAATGTCATTGAATCCAAACTGTTTAACGCCATTATGTGATGGCAAACAAGAGAATGTTTGGACTGATTTCACTCTAACCTCTGTCTGTGTTATGTTTTGGCAGTGCTATGGCTATGGCTATACAGTGATGGCTGTGGTAGACATCACCAAACACTACATCCCTTACAGTGCACTCGAATATGGTTTGCGCAGACTGTGAGGAGAGGCACCAAAACTACATACAGTCATAGATAAATGCGGACCAGAGAGGAATAGGAGAGATATTGTTGTCGCACAGGGAGGACGAGGAGGTAAGCTGAAGAGAGTGCTGCAAAACACTTCATTTTTGTGCTAAAGAGCAGATGGAATGGATTTGTGGCAAATAATGTATAACTTATTTGTTGTATGAAAAGGTAGGCACTGGACAAATCTTAAGAAAATTTAAAGAAAATGAAATAAAATACAAATTATTTTGGATTTTAAAAAAAAAATTTATTTAAAATAAAAAAGTTAATAAAAATACATTTTATTTAATATTAAAAGTAAAATTACCAAAATTTATCCAAAAAATTCCAAAACCAAATATATAAAGTTTTTTCAATTGGAAAGTGAATGATTGTCCTTTACGATTGAATCAATTCTAAAATTAAAAAAAAATCATTGTAAATAAATGAAAAAATAATTAAAAATTTTACATTTCAAAAGATTTATTTTTTGAATCACATGCACAATCAACTTCATCGACTCCCCAATTCTTTATTGCATTTAAGCATACATTTAAATCAAATAGAGATTCAAATGCAAAGCCAAACTCAATTACTAAATCTTTAATTAAAGATTTATTCTCTAAAGCTGATTCAAACAACATTGAATTGTCATTTTTTGCCTCTTTAATTAAACGTTCGAATGAATTATCAAAATCTTCTTGTAAAACATCTCGAATTAATTGGCGAATGTTTTTATTCTTATATAACTTAGTAAGTGATGGTCTTTCTGTTCGGTTCATTTTGATAATGTTTAAGAAATAAAATTTTCATACCTTTATATAGGCAGAAGAGCTCGCTTCAATTTTATTCTTATTGATTGCGATAAAATCTTATCCAATTTAGAGTAAATTTCCGTCCATTCTGGGTGTTGAGATTGAAAAATTTTTAATGACTGATGAAAGATTTCCATATCATTTTTTGGTAAAAATATGAATTCTTCTGGTGGAAATTCTAGAAAAATACAATTAATTGTTGTAAACATAGTTCAATCTTACCAAAGATTGGAGCAATGATATTCATAGAACCGGATTTTAGAGCGTTTTCATTAACTTTATTTAAAGACATTTTGATATCAATTGAGAATACAATATAAATAATTACGTTTTATATACGTATTTAAAAATCACAAAAAAATAATATGACGTAAAATTGAAAGATTTAATGTATTTTTATTCATTTAAAAATGATGTAATATATATCACTTAATACATTTATATAATTAAAAAAATGATGTAATATATGTCACTTTTTAATAATTAAAAATGATTAAAAATGATTAAAAGTGATTAAAAATGATTAAAAGTGATTAAAAATGATGCAATTATAATTTATTTCTAACAAAATTAATAAAAATATTTAATAATATTTAAATGTTTATTCAATTGAATTTTTAAAAATAGATTTAATATAATCAGCAATAAATTCACTTTTAACTTTAGCGCAAACCGGAAATTCATTATTCATTAAATTCTTATGCATTTCACAAATTTTGTAGCGATTAGGCTCCGCCTTCATCAAAATCTGTAGATCTGTATTTGATGGACATCGATCCAATCGATCACTGAAAATATTCAAATCATCCATTTCTACAACATATGATCCAAGTCCAGCCTTGTATAATAAACCAAGAATATTTTCATCTCTGCAAATCCCAATATATTTGGCATTCGTTTTAGCTGAAATATGATAAAGTGTTCGCAAAACAGATTTAATATCACTCATAGCCAATCCATGTTTGAAGACATCTTTAGCTTTTATTCCATTAATCTGTTCTTCAAGAACTTCTATTATACGTTGATTTTTTGCATCCAATTGAGACTTTGAAATTTTGCTATTGAATGGAATAGAACCACTTACACCATTAAACCAAAATCCAATTTCACGAATGATAAATTGAAAATCTAAACTATATCCTTGCACACATAAAATAATTCTAATATCATCGAAACTTATGTTAGGTGTAGCCATAATGAAATGATATTTTTATGTCAGTTTATTTATATTATATACAAATTTAAAAGTAGGCGTTTACAATACAAAAAAATGATTAATAATGACAATGACATAATATATACTATTTAAACAGATATTTGTAAAAAAATAATATCAATCAAAATCATGTCGTTGGAAAGAAAACATTTGGCTTATACATTAAATAGTGAAAATGCTACTGTACCTCAACTGAGGACTGAACGAGACCTTGGATTTGATTTATTTTCTGCTGAAGAAAAGTTTTTATCACCTGGTGAGCGTCAATTCATCAAAACAGATATTGTATTCACTTTCCCATTTGGTTATTATGGGTATTTAATTTCAAATCCATTAAATTCATTGAAAGGCATTGATGTTAATAATGCTGTTGTTGAAAGTGAAAGCGATTCTATTAAAATTTTATTAATAAATAATAGTAATGAAAAATTTCATGTTAAAAAAGGAGATCAAATTGCTTTTATGATTGTGAATAAATATTTTGATCATTTTATTATCGTCAAAGATGTATAAATTAATTTAAATTGAATAAAATTTATTTATTGTTAAATATTTTTTGAAAGTGAATATTTAGAAAAAAATGAATTCAACATATGATTTAACTTTAAAACACCCCAGCCGAATGCTTATATATGGACCGTCTGAATCTGGAAAGACGACATTTGTTGAGAAAATGTTGATATTTATGAACGAAATTTATGGTTTTTATTTCAATAATATAATTTATTGTTCAGGACAAAGTTTTCCTGAATTTGATGCAGTTCATGGGATCAATATAAACAAAGTTAATTCTCTAAATGAAAGTGATATTGAAAATATTGATTCAAATAATAATAATTTAATTATTATTGATGATAATATGCATAATGTTGTTAATGATATATTTATAAGTGATTTATTTACAAAGATATCTCATCATAAAAATATTTCAGTTATTCTTTTAGTACAAAATCTATTCCCAAAAAGTAAATACATGCGTGATATCTCAACAAATTCTACATATATTGTATTAATGTCAAACCCACGAGAAGTACTTCAAATTAAAATTTTAAGTGCTCAAATAGGTGGCGCTAAAAATAAATTTATATTTGATACCTATAAAGACGCAACAAAAAACAAACCCTACAGTTATTTGTTTTTAGATTTTCATCAAAATACATCAGAAGATATGAGAGTGCGAACAAATATTTTTCCAAATGAAACAACATTTGTCTACAAACAAGTATCTTAAATTTAACAATGTTTTACAATGTTCTCAATATTTGAAATTAATTTCAAATGCAAAGAACGAAAAAGTGAGGGATAATTTAATAAATAATGCAAAGAATTGTGTTGTTAATGCAATAAGTGAGATAGCATTGAATTGTTTAAAAGGAAATATTCCTTTAAAAAATTGTGACTTTAAACTATTATCAAAATATAAAACGATTTTACGTAAAATATCAAAGAAAACTTCAATCAATTCAAGAAAAAATATTATTCGACAAAAAGGAGGACTTTTAAAATATTTGATCCCACCAGCATTGTATTTAATAGAATCAATAATAAGAGATTTGTTAAAAGATGTCAACGTTTAAAAAAATGCGAATTGTTCCTGATAATCAAAATTTCAATAATAATAAAGATCTCTTAAATATTGTTCGTTACCAAACTTCTCCACATTTAAAAACTATTAGTGAATTGGATTTTGAAATAAGTGATATTTTATCAAGTGATTTGAATGAAAATCTTAAAGCAAAATTGTATTCTCAAAGTTTGAGAAAATTTTTAACTCATCAAAAAATTCATTCAGACGAAGTGAAATCGAAGATAAAAATACAACAACCGTCTATTCCAACACAGTTATCTCCAACACATGTACCAGTTTTAATAACACCTACTGCCCCAAAGAAAAAGAAAAAACCAAAACCTAAA
>JAQIXR010000249.1:0-37053 GCA_034700825.1 Quadroppia sp. Gr-Ori-00064 | reverse complement strand
CATCAAAAAGTGTATTATTGTTCCTTATGTTCAAAATAAGTGTAAAAACTGATAAAAAGGTGAAAACCCCTGAAAAGGAAGAACGGAATAGGACCAAGTACACTTTAGATTTGCATAAAAATTTCCAAAGTATTTGAATATAAAGTGATTGAACGAAGTCTTCACAAAATAAAGTCTTTTCACATGAAAACAACTTTAAAATTCATAGCAAAAAACTTTTGTGAAAAAAACTTTTAAATTTTAATGCCTTTTCAAAACATATTCTTTTAATATTGTTTTTATATAAAGAATAAAAAATATATTTTTATTTTAAAATAACTTTTCAAATATAAAACCCAATCAAAGAAAAGTATCAATAATTAAATTATCGCAATCTTTACGAATGTTTGACTTTTTTAAAGTAATTTTTTTGATCAATCAGTGAAGACAACAATAGGTTCTCTGCTTTCGAGTCACGACATAAATAAGTGAACAAAAAATCAGTTAAACAAACATTGGTTTTTCGGTTGCCATCAAAATAATCTCAATTTGATATAAACATTGTCTTATAGTCTGAGCCCCAGACAAACATTATTAAGACCAGTCATTAGGGCTGTTGTCTTGTGTCTATGCAATCAGAATCTGGAGAGAAAAGAGAGGAAAGTAGGACTGAATAGAATATTCATAACAATATACAGTATATTAAACTATGTTTAATGTATGAAAAAACAGATTATTTTTTCATATGTTTTGTTCAAAGTGTTTGATCGGTATTTCCCAAAGGATTTCAGATTTATTTTTAAACAAAAATTTTAATTCTGTTCAAAATTTTAAAAGTTTTGAGATTTTTCTTTTGATATTTTAATCCTTTAAGTAAATCAATCATTTTTAACATAGAAGAGTTTGAAGGAAAAAGGCATCAAATCTTTACGAAATTATTTGAAAACTTTTCAATTTAGCCAATAATTAGCGAATAGTATTTCTATAATAAAAAGCGAATGATTTTTGTTTTTATTATACAATTCTTTATACCATAAGTCTATCGTTTGGTATAAACAAAGTTTTACTACAAATGATATCGATTTCATGAATGAAATCATTCAATATTAAAGGGAAAAAGTTTTACCGAATTATAACTATTTATGACTTATTCAAGAGATAGTCTCAACCAAAATAAGTGTCATTATTATAGCCATTGAGAGTCAAAATTGGATACAATTATTACATATAGAATAATACTGTCTTTCAGTATAAATAAGTCATTAATTTTGCTATTATTTGATATATAAGGAAAAACAGTTTATTCCGATTTTCAGTACTTATCGACAAATCGTGCATAAAATGTGAGAGAAAGACAAATGGATTTGAAATTCAGTAAATGCTTGACTCAAATGATACCAGAAATGTGAGTCTGCATTAAATGCACAGTTAGGTTATGGATGGCATCAATTTTGGACAAACAATCCATAAAAACAATGGACAAAAGCATTCATTTCTTGAGTGGAAATAATTGTAATGTTTATGTATTTTGATATTTCAGTCAATTTTTGAAGAAATAAAAAATCTTAAGAATTTATATTAGAATAAAATAATTGAATTCATTGTTATTCAGTATTTCAAGAATTTGTGAATAATTTTATGAATCAGTAAATAATTGTATAAATTATTGAACAAAATGTTGCAAAAAATTTAAGAAATTAATTTCAAGTCAAATGAATTTAGAAATAAAATTCTTTGATATAAAATGTTTGCATTTTTAGCAAAATTGATGAATATTTTGCTTAAGACATAAGTGATGTAAGAGTTTTTGATGGAAAATATTGTGAAAATTTATTCAACGTTAAATTGAATTGAATTTTTTGGATATGAAATGAAAATAAATTGAAAAAAAGATATATTTGTAAAACACGTTCACGACTTGAGTACAAAAAATACAAATCGCAAAAACATTTTTTTTATTCCTTAAATCTGTCGGAGATTTATAAATGTGAAGAAAAAATGTTATATTTTTCAATATTTAATTTGTTTTCAATTCATATGATTTGAAATGTTTTTGCACTCAAAATGAATTCAAAATCATTTATAAAACTAAAGAATATCTGAATATTATTTAATATTACACTCAATGATAATATCTATTAATATAAAAAACATTGAAATTTTAAATCTTTTATCAATTGTTTTTCAACATATGTTTCAGTGATCACATTCAGCGCCGGCTATTCTGTGGAAGCGCCCGAATTTCTGGACTCAATAACGAACGTAACGGTTGCCAGTGCTCGGGACACAGTCCTCGAGTGCACTGTCAATAACTTAGGCAATTATAAGGTATTATATTTTTTGATTGAAATTATTATTATTTTGATTGTTATTTATGAGAATATAATCATTTGAAACCAAAGACTCCTTTTGTTTCTCATTGTTCAAAGAGATGATAATATATTTTATTTATGAAATATTCATTTTCGACGAAATAAGCGATTGTTTGCCTTTTGATTTATATATGATATGAGAGAATGAGTCAAATATTTAGCACATAATAATTAGCCAATATATCGGTGCAGATAACTGTGCCCTCAAAATGCAGTTCGAGTGCCAGTCATCTCATATTTGAGAATTCCTTCTAAAAATATAATCCCTTTAATAACCCCTTTTCGCCCCTACTTTTGGGTCCAAATATGAGTTTTGCATTTGAATGAATGCAATGAATGTATGATTCGTTAGTTTAATATAATTTCTACCCTTAAAGGGTTGGTTAGAATCGGAAGATCTAACAAAAGTTTTACTTTTATTCTCAATAAAATTTAAATTATTTTTTTCCACAAAAATCTTCAATAAAAATGTTTTATTGAATTTTGAAAAACTTATTAAAAGTTTTAAATTGTATTTTCAGTACTTGTTTGAATTTTTAATAATTTACAGCCCCTTATATTCACAGTCGCCCCTGTTTTATGAGCAAAATTAAGAATCATGTAAATGTACCGAAGCCTAACCCTCCCTTTCCACTGACTATTTAACACATATTTTAAATTAGATAACAATTGAATGTAATTTTTGTTCACTTTTTCAATTGAAAGCAATAAACATGTGTTGAGAGCTGTATAATCTATATGTCGTTCCCCCAAAACTAACACAACTTCTCCACATTTACATAATTGTGTTCATACCAGAGCCCAAACCGTTCGCATATCCCTATTCTTCTCTTTTATGTTTTCATTATTAATATTGAATTTAATATTCAATACAAGAATAAGACTAACGAATCATTCATTTATTATTCATCTCTTAATTTATTACAAAAAATAACAGTTTTTTCATTTTATGTGAAAATATTGAACACATTTTAACACATATTCTAATAATCAATAAAATGGACACAAAAATAACCATTAATTAGAAAGTAAGGAATTTTTCATTAAAAACTTTTTCAATTGTAAGCACTTTTTGTAAGTTATAGCACATCATATGACCTTGCACAGTTAGCTATGAATATTTGAAAACTTTCACCAATTTATTCCTCAATAAATGATTCGGAACATATGAATGAAAATTTACTTTCTATTGAATTTACAATTATTTTAATTAGACTTTTATTTTGATAGGATTTTTAACACTATATTCACCGGTCATTAGATTACAACCCATTCTATACTTACACTAAATTTTAAATAACATTATATTATATAAAATTTTTATCTCATTTCACTACATAAAAGACTTAACGGCACCGTTAGATAAGGGCTTGGATTAAAAATATACACACAATACAAACATAGTTTCCAATATTGCTTATAAAGCATACAATATTTTCATATCAAATATGTATTTTTCGAACCGTTTTTAAACTACAAATTTGAATGAATAATAAGAAAATATTTTGATTAAAAGTGAAGTCAAATAAACGGAAAACTTATTCATTAGATTTCATAAACATTTTTAAAAATATTTTGAATAGTTTTTAAGCATCTATTCATTGGAATGAATTATTCAGTGAAAAGTGTTTTGTGTTGAAAATGACATAAAAACCTATGATTTTATACAGTAATGCAAACCGAAAATTAATTTCACGAAAGAATAAAATAATTAATATTTTTATGAAACAAAAATAATTTGTTATAATTTTAGGCTAATATCTATATAAACGGCTGCAGAAAATTGTTTACAAATCCCATAACAAACATAAAAACACGAAATATATGTATATATAATATATAAATTAAATTACAAGTTATATGAAATGCATTTGAATTCGTTGTGAATAAAAACGCTGTTATAATAATAGTAACGATAAAAATGAAAATAAAAATACAATCAAATGATTAACTTTTAGGTCGCGTGGCTTAAAGTCGATTCACTGGACGCCGATTCAAGTGATTCAACATTACTGACAATTCACACACAGAGTGTCATAAAAGACAACAGATTTCGTGTAACCCATAATAATTATCGCCAGTGGTTTTTGCATATTAAGAGTGTTAGGGCTGTCGATAAAGGTATGGCCAAAAATACGTGACTCTCTATTAATATTCTGTATATAAAAAAAGTGTTTCATTCTATGTATTAAATAGAAATTTGTTGTTATTTTTCAAAAATTAAGTTTCAATTCAGTTGTCAAACGAGTTGTCAAACACTGTATATCACATTTGGTGTTTAAAATATTTATAATGGTTTTGATTTTTATTCAAAGGCTGGTATATGTGCCAAATAAATACCGAACCCATGTTAACGCAGGCGGTATTCCTCGATGTGTTGAGTGAGTTATCAATTGTATATTTTTTCTCTATTTATACCACTTTTTAATTAATATAAAATTTATTTTTTTATTGATTAACAACTAATGAACGATGAGTTCAATGAACTAAAGATAAAAATTAATTCAATTAAAGACAAAAATTCAATTAACTCTTGATTTTTATTCAATATATGAACAGAAAATTATTTGTTATCAAATGAATTACTGAAATACAGTACAAATCGTATATAATATTCTAACCACTCATTCAATGAATATATTTTTGTATAATTTTTCGATAATCTCTACTCATCTGAGCGTAAAATTCACACAAATTATAGACTTGTATTGCATTTAATGTCAATTGAAAATTAATTGTTTTATTGAAAATAACTGCAAATAATTTCTAGTGGTTTTAATGTATAAAAAAAAGTAATTACTACTAAATGAGACTCTAAGCCTATTATTAAAAACAGTGAACGAAATAACTCAACAGAATATGAATTAAGAGTATAGGAGAAAATGTATTCAAAATTCTTATTCAATATTAATGAAAAACAATGTATTTTTTTGGCTTTTTTTGTAAGAAAATATAAGCCATTGATGATCACAGTTGACTTTGATGTCTATCCTCCAGTTCCTCCTTCTATTGTTGAGTTGGACACGAGCTCTGATACATCAGTGGACGAACGCCAAAAATTGTCGCTCAGGTGTCGGGCTAATGGTTATCCTCTGCCGGCTATAACGTGGAGACGGGAGGACAGTAAGGATCTTAATCTGGGTCTATATGGAGGCAAGAAATATTCGGGTAATAATTCAAAACCTAATAACCTATAAATGATTAATGACTGAAGAATTTGAATATACATTAGAATCAAATGTTTTATGAAATGAAATCTTTTTGTCAAACGAATGATAACTCTATTCATGAATTGATATAAAAATTTCATTAGATTTAAGAATATATGAAATAATTTATGTTTTCTTTATCTGAAAGAATTTTTTCCTTAAACTTTGAATTCATTTTTCTAATTGAATTTCAAATAGGGTTTTGATTACGTATTTCTATAACTGTTATCTCCTTTTAATACCCCTAAAAGTGTTGACAAACAATTTTCAGAAGTCATGAACCACTTGTATATGTCTTTTGAACTCGTTTTAGAGTTGATGACTGTCTGTGTAGTTGTTGTCCACATGAAAAAAGAACAATTTTCTCCTCTTTTAGTCTTTTTTTGAATTCAATTCATAGCAAGAATTGTGTTTAAGTACAGAAGTCATGAATCAGTGATAGAGAGACAGACAGACAGACGGACAGAGCATTGAAATCGATTGACATCTCTTATGATGTATTACTTGTTTTTTATGTCCATTGATTGCAAACAATGATTCACTTCATATAAGTGTGTCATTCATTGTGACAAAAAAAAGACATTCATTTCTATATATATCACAAACCGAATCACTTTATTATCTTCTCATTCATTGATTGCCATTCAATTGACAGCCACTAAAGTCGAGGGAGAGTTCCTCAATATAAGTCAAGTGACGAGAGGTCTGTCATTATATGCAGTCTTTTAAATAAATATAAATCTAATTATTCGTCAAAAACACCCTATTTTGGTACCATAGAGGACATGGGCGCCTACCTGTGCATAGCGTCTAATTCAGTGCCGCCGAGTGTTAGCAAAAGGATTATCGTTGGAGTCAATTGTGAGTACATTTCCTATAAGTGTCTAATGAAATATTGGCTAAAGTTTTGTTGTTTGAATCGATATATGATTTTTCAATGATTTAATCAAACTTTATATTAGTATTCAATTGTAATTCAAATGAGACATAAGTTGTAAAATGAATCACAATTTTATTCAGTTTAGAAAAATCAAAATAACATTATTTCAGCAAAAATTTTATTTATGATAACATTTATGATAAGTTCGAAGAAAACAAAACAAAATTTTAATTTCAAATTCAAAAAGTTTTCACTTTTTTTATATAAAAAATATTTTGAATTCAATACAAATGAGTAAAAGATAATTGAATTCATTTATTCCTCTTATAGTTCGTCCAAAAATAAAAGTATCGAATCAATTGGTCGGCGCTTCGGTGGGCAGTGATGTGCAACTGGAGTGCAGGTGTGAGGCATCGCCTCTTCCGCTCACCTCTTGGATAAGGAGCGACGGAGTGGTGCTGTTGGCGAACCAGAAATACCAGACACGCGAAGAACACGACTCATATCGGACGAAAATGAAGCTAAAGATCACTAATTTGGAGGAAAGGGATTTCGGAAGTTATAAATGTGTGGCCAAAAATCCATTGGGAGAGAAGGAAGGGTTGGTTCGCTTATATGGTTCGTCATACGCCAAAAGTGGACAACTGTTGTCATTAACACTAATTGTTGTCATTTTGTTTGGACAGAAGTGGCCACACCTTCCACGCAATACCCATACACTGTATGGCCGACGTCTTTCCTGAGTCCCAGCCATCGAAACGATTCGCTGATCCGATCAAATATGGGCTCATCGATGATGGGCGACACCAAAGACGACACCAGTGTCTCATCCAGTGCTAAATCCAGTGATTATCCAAATTCTGGTGCTTTTCATACGAATAATATTCTCAATAAATTTGTTTCAAATTTAATACCAATTATTGTATCAATAGTTTTGAAATACTGTTTATTAAACACTTAAATCAGATTAAGATTTAGTTTTTTTTGTGTAAATAAATGATTAAAAAATTAAATAAATCTGTTGTTAAAGGAATGTCTGCTTTCTAGAGGAAAGTCAAAAAACAATTTAATTGAAAGCATTGGTTAAGACTTGATATAAGCACTCAATTCAATGGATATTCATTTGAATGAAAATAAGTCTTAAATTCAATCAATTATTTGCACTTAATTTTGATCAGCGGTTCCAAGAAATTGGTGAACAAATTGTTCATTGATTTGATTCCACAAGAAATTCAGAAACGATTCATTTGACCCTTTCCTTCGCCCACTGGCCGTCCCATATCTGCAACGACCTAACTGTTCCTTTACTTACATCCAAAGTCGGGTAACGGTTCTGATATGTCTCCCTATCCTCAACCTCTGAGGTCTTAATTTTGAGGAATATCTCTGATTATAGACAACTATCGACACCTATAACCCGAGTCCTCTATCCCTGAATTCTCTCTACCGGTGCCGTCATTAAAGTTAGTACAGAATTGCTGTTCTCCTCTGTTTGGCTTAGAGGCAGCTCTGGAGGGATGTCTACTTTAACCGATACTTCAGTCCTCAAATCCAAGACATTGACTGAAATTTGTGTGAAATTAAAGTGTTTTCAATAAATACATTTCAATTGAGTTTACATTAAATTAACGAACATTTCATTCAAACATTAAATGAAAAAAAAAACTTTTCAAATCAAAAACTCAGTCAAAAGAAGACATAATTTCTGTACAGACCCTTAAAGTGCATAACATATTGAATGCCATGAATTGCATAACATTTTATTGATTGCATTCAAAACTGTTTTCACATATTGTTGTCATTGATTTGAAACTGATTTTTGTCTTTAATTGCAATCAATTGTTTGTTAATTCATTCAATGATTAAATTATTTGTTATTTTATGTAAAAATCATTTCATTTTCAAATGAATGCAATTTTCGTTGTCTTTAAACTCGTTTTTTTAAATGAGATTCAATTTTGAGCTCAAAATCAATTATAGATACGATTGAGTCGTCTGTCGGTCCCGAAGACCACCAATCAATGGATCACATGATGGACAAGAGGTTCTTGAGGGCAGAAGACAGCGATTTCGTGGTCATTGTTGGCGACCAAAGACTTAACGGTATATGAAGTCCATATTTATTGTCTTTCTCTCATCGTTTGGTCCGATATTTCAGTCCATAAATCAGTTCTGATGTCTTCGAGTGAATACTTCAGCGCTTTATTCAACTCAGAAATGATCGAAACGAAGACAAAAGAGATATCACTGAAGGAGACACTAATCAAACCGTTTGTGATTGTCTTGAGAATGAGTTATGGCTTTGCAATGACTGACGAGGAGTGGCTTGAGTTGAAAATCCAAGAGCTCTTCGAGTCGATAGTCACGGCAAACAAATACCAATTCATTGAATGCGAGCGACAATTGTCTTACAAACTCATCGATATCTTCGCCTACGAAGTGAGGACTCGGAGGACAGACCACTCAATGCTAACCATTTGGGAATTGTTAGAAATGGCAAAACTTCATAATCTTATGTTTTTGTCAGACAATTGTCTTAAATATTTCGATGAAAACACAGACATTGCGTTCGAGACGTTCGACAATCAGTTCATCTCTGCAGACATTCTTCTGGATGTCATCAATCGCGACACATTCGGCGCCCCAGAGATCGATATCTTCAAATTGGTTGAGAAGTGGATCCAAAAGCATCGGATCCGCTCCAACAGAAAGTGCATCGAAGAGACACTGCTGTTGGACAGCGTGAGACTACCTCTTCTGTCGTTGGAACAGCTGTCGTCGGAGGTGCTGAAGAGTGGTCTTTACGAACAAGAGATGATCGAAAGGATAGCAAAACACGAACTGAACGGCGATTTGGCTCAGAATCAGCGCATATGTAATCAGAGCGGAAAAGTGGTCACAAGTTATTGCTCTTCAGAACTGCATATCAAGAATGAACACTATGTCGTCATTTTTGTCAACTGTCTTCTGCCGATGCCATCGAAGATCAATCACATGATGTTCACAATCAGACACAATCGATGCTACGATCAACTCATCGATCCGTTGGGGAAACGGGTTTACGCGAGCTATTGGATAGGGATTGCGGACAGTCGTGCGGAGAACGGCTTCCGACGAGTTCTCGATTACATGGAGTACTCGTGTATTGGAGAACAAGAGCTTTATTTTGAGGAACCGTTTGTCACGAATAGTATTCGCATTGCATTTGAGTGTAATACCAATGGATTACTGCCCGGAAGGCCCGAACAGGAGGACCTGCTCCTAAATCAGGCGCCGCCACATCAGGTGATGGCATACCATCGGTCACTGATGTCCACCGTTCGTCACGACAGGAAGTTTTTGGACATCAGTTCAATTAAATACGAGTTCACCAAAAGTCCGCTTAAAATACTGAACAGTTGTATTGTGCCCGAAGTGAATGTGTGCACCCGTTTGGGCGCCGACTGTTGTTCGCCATATTTTAGCCATGAGTTCTCAGCAGTTCTGAACGAACACGTCTTAAACAATCCCATCCCCGAAGACAATGCCAAATACGAATGGCGTTATTTAATGAGTGAAAAGCTCTCCAAAGCCTTCAACGCAATGGAATCGTTTATACAACTGATCCAAACCCCGAGCGCACCGGTAGATGACAACCATTACATAATACGCTTAACTCAACCCATTTTCGTCGACTGTCTTCAGTTTGAGCTCATTCTCGAGAACGAGAAGAGAAGACATTCGGACGAGTGTTTGGCCGCCGAATGTGAGGTCCAGTTGAGTCCGGCCTTCAATAGAGATCTGAACTTCAATGGGAACTGGATTACCGTCGGTAGCGGTTCCTATTTAACCGAATCTGGTTCTTATAACCTGGAGTTCGAACTCCAAAAGGTGTCCGCTATTAAGATATCGGGTTTTCGTTACAATAGCGACAAAAGTCTTGTATATGTGCTTCACATCAAGAACTTCTGCATACCGGCCGACCGCCAGTCCCTGGACTGGGTGTCTGGATTCAAGTTAGGCATTGAGGCCCCAATAGCTGACGGCTGAGGGAGGGATTGAGTGGTTTTGAGTTGTGTTTAACTATATTTGTTATACAAAAAACAATTGTTTTAATTGTAATTAATTTTTATGCAAATGTCTAAATAAGTCATACTTTCAGACAATTGTTTTTAATTGATTTTGAGACCAAAAAGTGTTTTAAAAAAACCAATCTTTTTATAACTGATTATAGCTTTTGATTCATTATATCATTGAATACATTCCAAGAGTTTATCATTGATTTGAACGCGTTTTCAATCAAACAGTCGTTTTTGAATCACAAATGAGTTTCCTTTCAATCGACTAATGATTGATAAAAAACTAGTTTTTGTTTAATTTGTTTTTATTTCTATTCATTTAAAGTGAAATTAATTGTATTTTTTATTAAATATTTTTGTTGAAAAAATTTCAAATTTTAGTTTGCATTCAATTCACTAACGAATGAATGTTTTGCTCAAATCAAAAGATTTTTGTATTCAATGATTATTTATTATAACAAACACTTTGCGAATCATAAGAATTGATTACAAAATAAATAATATTTTCAAATGAAATTCATTTGTAATCAAAACATAAAATGTAAAAAAAAGAGTTTTGATTTGATTGCAATAAATGTTAAAACTTTTTAATATTTATTATGTTTTTGAAAATAATTAATTATTTCAATAAAATGACAAAACATTACAAAACTATTCATTCATTTCATGACATTTAATAAATTATTTCTCTTTCACTCTTATCTATCATGTGTTGAGGCAATCAAAAATCAGACATCCCTTATAGCAAGTCAACTACCGGTGCGAATAATTTCTCAATTTTTCGCACAGAAGTATATAATCATTAGTAGGATGTTGTTTAAGGGGGAGATTCGAGGGGTGGATGAGTGGCACTAATGGCTGAAAACCGGTAGCTCTTGAGATGAAACACAACTGAATGTTATTGTTGTGTTGAATGTGTTTGTATGGCAATAGTGACCAAGTTCAGTTCAGTTCAGTTCAGTTCAGACACCAATCCCTATATAATTATTGATCTGTTGTTCAAAACGATTTCAAACCCAAAAATCTATGATTTTCTATGGCTTTCGTCGACTCGTATATAGTGTGCACAAAATGCATGTAATTATAGATAAGGAATAAATAGCGTTTGGATTGGATTTTGATGTTTGAGTTGAAATATTTAACACAAAATGTCTTAAAAAATAATTATTAACTTTTGATGTCTTTAACGAAAATATGATTTTCAATGCATTTTATTGTCAAACGATTTCATTGATTGTATTCAATATATTCTTAACTATTGTTCAAACCTGTGATCGAAATGACAGACGAATGCAATCATGTCTTCACACGTATTTGGAGAGGGATTTCACCACAATTGAAGACCTGATCCGAAAGTCTCCATACAGTCAACGGAGCGGACAGTTGGCTGAAGACCCGCGAGAGCTGAATGATATGTGCCATCGATTGACTGAACTGAAGATATGTTACGAAAGTCTTTTAGACAAATGTTTATCATTCGTAAAGTTTTCACATTTGATACGAATTGTCAAAACCATTGACACCTTATGTGACCAACTGTGCGGCGAAGACAGGAATGGCATCAAAGTGTTGATTTCGGGCGGATTCTGCATAGAAGAGACCCGGAAGACAATTGATTGCTATAGAGACCAATACCAGAGACCATCACATCTTCGATGGCCACTAATTGTCCCAAAAATGTTTCGCTTTGAAGTCGGTGTCGAAGCCTGTGATCCATTGGTTGTGATTAAAGACTGTTTATATAGTGCTATGAAAGACAAATGCGAAGAATCGACACAAGAGTTGTGGAACCAAACCATGTCTTCACTGATCACCAATTGGTGTAATTCATCAAAAACTATACATTTGTTTAACATATATTTAATAGTAATTTGTTTTTCAATTAATTTTTTGCTAAATATTTGTCTTAAATATCAATAAATGTTTGGATCAAATCATGAGAAGAATATATGACACGAAAAGACGTCAAACAAAACAAATATCTTTTATTAGATCTAAAGAAATGACACAAAAAAGACAATTTTGTGTCAAAAGCAAAACATATAATAATTTTCATAAAATACTAAATCAATGGCTAATTAACGGATCTATTGATCTCTTCTTCTTTGGGGATTATCCTTAACTCTTTGATGATGCCAAAAGGACCCGGATGTTTGAGTGGGACGTCGGGTAACCCCATTTCCTTGCGGTACTGGACATAGTGGGGAGGAATCCGTTCCACGAATTTCGATGGACTCACAGCTAAGTAGACAAGAGTTCCAGCGATTCCAACGGCTAAGGCTCTGGTGAGAGGAATGGCGACATGTTTGCTGTAATGTCTAATATCTGCCAAATTCTTCGCAGACATGTCTTCGCGGTTCAGTTGTGTCCACAAAACAAAACACTTTTTGTAATGACTTTTCTGTCGACAAATAAACACAAAATGAATGAAAATATAAACAAATGTTTGTCTCAAAAAACACGACATCTTTTGACGAAAAACAACACTTCAAACGATTTTATATCAGTTATAAAAACTTCTCTTAACTCTATTATACCCCTAAATCAGGGGTTGGTTTTTCGAAATGAATGTATAAATTATAAAATAGATTAAAAATTTGAATGAATTTGAATTTAATATATATTTTTCAATTGTTTTAATATATGTAAAAGTAGTTAAAATTTGTATAGAATCACATCTATCACTACAAATACCCCTTTCCCCCGATTCTGGTCATTTTATTACCTATGCCCTTGACAACCTTGGTCACAATCAAACCTGATATGCATTTGAATGAACAATGAATTTGTTGTGAAATTCACGTGAATATAAGGACTGAAAGCAAATGAATGTTTGAATTGCTATTCAAATGCAAATCACATGAAATGGCTATCGATTTGTTGACCACATTTAAAGTCAATATTTATCTCTTGTCTGTAATTCTGATACTATTTTCGGTGATCTTTGGTTTGAGTCATTTCGACGATTTGGGCGATTCTGACGAACAGAAGAAAGAGTTTTACAAAACACATATATTCAGAATATTCGAGAATTTAATGCAATTCTCGTTCTGTTGTTATGGCATATATGCCACGAATGGCGAGAACTATAAGAATGTCCTCATTTATGCCATTTGTATATCATTGCTATTCGTATACAAAGTGATGATAGCATTTGTAAACCCCGAGATAGAGGACATGTTCGCTGTGGTGACATTGACAGCACTGGTAGGCATTTCCTGGCTATACTTGAATGAGATATTCAAACGAAACAGAAGAATCACATCCAATGTTAGGGACGAGAGAAGTATTGAAAGAATATTCCAAAAAAGTTATGAATTATAACTATATTTACATTTTATTAGTGTTTGTAAGGATTGTTAAATGAGATCAATATTGAGATTAATGACAATATTTGGCAAAATCTCGTCTGAAATAAAAAATACAAATCGATATCAAATATAAATAATTAAAACAAATGTCAGAAATTATTATCAAATATAAAATTAAGTCAATTTTCACATCAAATGAATGAATAAAATGTTTGTATAAACCTATAAAAACGATTGAATTTGAATGCAATTCGTCATAAGTTAACAAACTCTTCAAATAAATTAAAATATCGTTAAAATCAATTGCAGAGAAATATCGCATAAAATATTACTTATAACTAATTTAACGATAAATTCAATTAAAAACTAATGATTAGAAATGAAAGACAATTACAATTTGATAATTAACTAACGCTAAGACATATCTAAGAACTGAAATCATTGTCATCTTCTGAGCCATCGATAGGCGAGGGAGGACTAAAGGGCCGGATATTACAGAATCTTCTCTTCAATGCTTTCTTCATTACGTTTATTATGGGCTCATTGTCTTCAGGGGAAGATATGTCGATGTCATGCACTCTCCAATGGGTCAGTGGTGTACCGCCAGGACTGCGACGGACAGTCGTCACCCTTAGCTGTCCCTTACGTTTCATCAGATCAGTGGACGAAGGCCTCAGTCTTTTGCGCTCCAGAGGTTGGGCGCTATCGTTGGGGTCAAGCATTCGATTGGCCGTCAGAACAGCTTTACTTTGATTAGACTTCAATGAGATCATTGGCGGCGCCGGACCTGTGAATGGCGGCGGAGGCGGTGGTGGGGGAGGTATGACTCCTGACTGAAGTGGTATAGCCGGCGGTACAGGTATTGAATCCTTATTCTTCAGTTCCTCGACCTGTCTCTGAATGGAAATGACTTGGTTTTGAAGTGCTATCAACTTTTGTACGTTTTTGTCCAATCGGTCGAAAGTGTCGTTAAACGAGTTGTCGTTCTTTGACTCACAATTCGAGACCAGTTTTGATATAAAGTTAGATATTTTTAACGCATTTCTGATTAAATTCTTATATTTTTCTCCGAATATAAAACACAAAACTTTGTTCACAATTGAGAAATAGAGTCTAAAAAACCAACAAAAGATCGCTTTCAAAGACATTGTATTCAAATATTGAATATAAATTTGAAATAATTTGAAAGAAATTGAAGGAAAATATATTTGAAAATGAAATGACTTTTGAAAAAACAAGTGTTTAAATGAACGTTGAATTCAGAGATTATTTGTGAAAAATTGTGATAAGGATTGTTTGAGCCTATGATATGTGAGAAAGTTGTCCGGTTTAATACCACCTGTGCTTATCAGTCAACAGAATCACATGTACTGTCCATTCGATGACCCAATTTGGGCACTGTTTCACATTGTCTACTGGTTTGAAGTCAGTCATCAATACTTGAGTCCATTTGAGATTAAAGTGATTTAAATTCAAAACTATTTTCTTATCACAAGTTATAACCGAAAGTAAGTAATTATAATTCATTTATTGTTTTGTTTTCCAAACTCAATGTAAAAGTAATTTTTATAAATGATTTGATGAGAAAAGTCTTGACTAAAAATTCAATAACATTTCAAAAATAATGATTAAATGGTATATAATTGAAATCATTGAGTCTTTCGAAGATTCAATGCTTCGCTTCATTTGAATGTATATAACATTTGTATTACTTTTAAAAAGAGTTTCTTTTTATTATAATTTATATTATTATCATTTGAAATATTATTTTATTCAGGGCCCCTGAATCAGGGGTAGGAATCTTTCAATAATATGGTGTATATATCAGGAATGGCCAAGGTCAATAGTCATAGGAAAGTTCTATTTATATGAATGATATTTTCATTTATTGTCACATAAAATGAATTTTTGATTTAATAGATGCCATAAAAACATATAAAACATCCGAATATATTCCCTGAGTAGACATATCAGGGGCTAAACCTATTTTCACTGCTATTAAGTTCATGAAATTCTCTGAATTATTACTTTTAATTATTTCAAACAAAAACTTTTAATTGAGTTATTAATGATAGAATAGTTATGATAATAATTAAGGGGTTTTTTCTCTCATTAAACCGAATGCGTCAATAAATTGTTTCATTTGTTTTAATGTCTTTAAATAAAATGAAAACAATTGAAAGACAACAATAATTTCAATCTATTATAAGTTTGTCTTATTTTTTGTTTGGCTTTTCATTCGCTGGTTATATGCGAAACAATTACAGCGAACGTCAGAACAGATCTGACAGACAATTGCTGTGAAGATCAGTGGATAGTAATAAAGATGTGGTTGTGGTTTGTGTGGCCCGACTCACATACACACACTGTTAGCACAGGCAACAGTTGCATACCTTGACAGGACTGCCCTATTTATTGTTTGTTGCCGTGCCATTTGAAGGTCTGGCCCAACAGTTCTCGATGTTGAAGGACTCGACTATTTTAGTAAACTTTATTTAATGTTAAATAAAAACTTTTTTCTGAGTGTCTGTTCTCTCATAACATGTGATAAAAGACGTAAACGAAAAGAAATTTTTGATTTTATTTATGAAATAAAGACAAAACTTTTCATCAGATCTTATGTACAAAACTTGTCTTTTGTTTTCATATGATTTTTGTGCCAATGAATAACATTCACTTTAACTGTATATAAATATTGAAGTTTTTCTTATAATATATTTATAACTATTTACACAAGAGCTCAGATTTAAGCAAAAGTTTTCATCAAATGTTTTATCAATTGTTTTATAACTTATTCAATAGAAATGTTTTTGATTTAAATGTATAATAATATTAATCGACGACAAAATGTATAGAATTTGTGTTTGAAATTAAAGTTTTTTTTAAATAATTAAAACTTTAATTTCAATTAATTTTAAACAAAAATTATTGTTAAGAAGAAGTGAAACTATTGACTAATTTATTATATTTTGTTTGTCATAAAGTGTAAGGACTTTGTAATAAAATCTCATACAAACAAGTATTTCAAAACTTATAATAATTTGTTTTTTTAGTTCAATGTTAAGTAAGTTATGCCTCAAAACAAACGTCTCAACTATTATGGATTCTTTGGACTCTGGGTTGCCGTAAGAATACATTAATTCACTTATTATTTGTTTTTTTAATTATAAACTAATTTCATATCAGATAAAAATTAGTTATATTTTTCATTAATATATTAATTGAAATTATTTACTAATTAGAGAAATATTAAATATTTTTATTTATAATACTTTAATTTGCGATTCATTAGTGAATATATAATTAGTAATTGAAAGCAATGTTTTATTTGTTATAATTTTGTTCATTATATAACACAGTCTTAACAATAGATTTCAAATACCAATACAATAAGTGTTTCCATTGAACTTGAATTACGATAAACACAAATAAATTATAATACAATCAATTGTTTTCATTTCAATTGCTTTCATATAATTCATATTCAGGAATACAAACAAAAAATAACTATTGATTTAACGGCTAATTATATTATCCATTTTTTTCACTTCTAAACCACAGTTAATATCCATCGCATCCTATTTCGTGATCTTCACCAGAAGTTGTGTCGAAGAAGACTTCAATCAATTAGAAAATATTCAACTTTTTGGTACAATTGTTGGAACCATTGTCTGTGTCATCAGTTTCTTCAATGTCGCCGAAAGACTATATAATAGGAAATGTATTTTCTATTCAGTAAGTATTAACTCATTTTTTGTCCCAATTGATCCCGGGTTAAAACATGTACACTATGTTATAAATATATTATATTCTATAAATAATATATAAAATTATCTAAAATTTTTTGCTATACATTATATGCAAATTGAATGAACATTTCATATGTTATATCGATTGTTATCCGGGTTATTACAGTCACTGAACTCATGCTTATGTTCGATAATTTTGATTAAAATCATATAAGATTTGCCGAACCCTTTGATCAGAGATTACATGAAAACAAAGATAAAAATATTGTTTTATTTGTTATAAAAGAAAATAACTTTTGAATGCATTCACAGATCGTATCATCGCTTGTGATGTTTGGGTTTGTTATGCTTTACGGGTCTTTCAAATCAATTATACAGAGCTGTACAGTCACTATGTATTACGAAAGGAATTTTGAACTCCTCAAGAATAGCACCAGGTTCAAATTCGATGAGACTCAAGTGGACAATTGGTTCCAACGCAAATATGGCCACAATATTGTCCTCTTTGTCTTCAACTTCTCCTCAGCCCTACTCTTTTGGACCATTGCCTACACTTTTCGCAGACGTATTTGAATTTCAATAATTGACAACTCATTGAAATATCTCAACAATTGGTGTTTCAATCAATTTTTAGGACATTTTTTTACAATTTTCTCTTTCCTTATTATTTATTTAATTTAGTTTTTTAATCATTAATTCATTTTTTATTTTGTAATTATTTTACTTATTATTCATTATATTTGATAATTAAAATCCTTATCAAAAGTACTGAAAAAAAAACTTTGTTTTCTGACGAAATCACATATGAAATACGTTTGGAATAAATTAAAACTTATTTTTATTTGTTTTTATACCACATATTTCAGGGTCAAAAATATGTTTCCTTTTGGACAAGAAGTAATTCAAACCAAAAGCGGATATTTATTGTATTGTAAAATGAAATCAACACTCAATTAGACACAAATTAATGTCAAAAATGGGTTTCAATTGTGTTTTACCAAACAATAGACAATTCATTCATTATTTGCGACAAAAATGTTTAAATGTTTCCTGAAATTCAATATCAGTTGTCATTCAAAATAATGTTTTAAATTAATTCCTTTAACTATTTTAAAATTTTAATGAATTTCTTATAAAAAAAATTAATTTATATTAAATAACATTCACTTCAAGTGACGAAAACATAACTAAGTCGTGGCCAAAGTCGTGGCCAATGATCTGATGTTTAGTTGATATTAAATTTTGTAAAAAATTATCATTAATTGAATCGCTTTTTAAGACATAATAGTCTGAGTTGTCATCTAAATGGTTGTTGACATTCATGTGATGTCAAAAATGAATTCAAATCAAAGAACTCATTGAATGATTGATTGAATTGATAGCAGAAAAACAGCAATGAATTGAAGAGACAGTAATTATCGCAAAAATTTTAATTGAAACCAAATGTTTGACTTCAAGTCATTCACACGTTTTGTGATTTAGAAAAAAATATATATTTTTGTTGAAATGAAAATGTATTTCAATATAATCAGTGAACCCCTGAATGGGTTATTCCGAGGGGGGGGGGGGAATGTTTGCTATTTCACTACATCTCTCGTCTGGTTTGGACAGGCATCTGATGGACTGGGATTTGAGTTTTTGACAGAACACCAAAAATAACCCTTAAATCTCTTTCGTTCGCAGAAAGCAATAAACGATAAAATCTTAGGAATTTTTCGGTAAAATTTCAGAGTAAAAGTCAGTGCTATTAACCCAGGGATGAGAACATCACTGAATATATACCGACAACAGTGTTATGTTTGACGACAACTGAACAAAAAAAGTTTATTATATTAGAAAATATTATTTCTCTTCAAAAAAATATTTATTATTAAAAGTTTTTATAATAAGTAAAAAATCAATGAATAATTGTTGTGAAAGAAATGACAAAACAATTTCAGAGTCGCTTTGATTTCATTTAATTCAATGTCTGTTCAAATAATCGTAAATATTGTCCTCAAAAACTCATTTGTGTTTTTCTTGTCGATCACTGGCTTTCAAAATACATTAATTATTTTCGTTTAGTTTTAAAACTAAAATATAATTAGGTTTGCCTTGAATTAAATGACTTTATGCGCTTTTGTACATTCGAGGCTCAGGTACCTTTCCCTCTATAAATCATTACAAGTATTATTATATTAAATCGCTATCTAATTCGCCAGTCTTTCTAACCTATTATACATACCATTCCTGTTATTGAGAGCAAACAATTATAATCAAAAGTTTTGTTGTTATCTGTTTTGTCATAAGTGTCTCAAAAGTTATAAAAAACTTGTATTTCTTTTCGTGTGTTTTATTGATTGTTTTGCTCCCAATGGATAGCAATCAGTCGACTACCGGTGCTACTATTGAACGAATTAGAGAGAAGTTTTTGGCCGAATGTAAGACCAATTCAGAGCTCTATCATCCGATTGACGTGAAAAGAGTTGAGACAAACGATTGGCAGATCCAGAGGTTTGTTAACGAACACCAAAATGAAGACACGGCTTACGGAGCTCTTGTGAAAGCACTCCAATGGAAGAAGTCGTTTGGCGTTCACGACAGGACTGACCAATACTTTCCCAAAGAGTACTTCGAGTTCTCAGAGACCGAATGGTTCGGACGCGACAAAGGGAACAGAATTATATTGTGGGAGAAGAATAGAAACCAAAGAAAGGTCTCAGAAATGTCTTTATTGACCAAACAATTCATTGCACATATCATGGAGAAAATGGACACACAGGCGTCGAGCACCGGCATCACTGTTGTATCGGACACCAACGGGTCGGGTCTGAGCAATATAGACATGGATGTCTATAAGTTCAAGATCGAAGTGATGTCCTACTATCCGGACCTCTTGCAGATGAATCTCATTGTAGACATGCCGTGGATTTTGAGCTCTGTGGCCAAAATACTGCTCGCCCTTTGCAGTCAACGACTCAGGGAAAGGGTTAAGTTTGCCTCAAGAAAAGATTTGACCCAATATATAGACATCGAAGTGATTCCAAGAGAGTTGGATGGAAAACGTGAGCCGAAGATCATTGTTCCCGAAGGTGTCGTCTTTTTGAAACAGTTGACACATTTGGGATTTGATGACAAAGTGATCGAAAAGTATTATAAAGCCTATAATAAGAGTTTTTGAGGTAAGGATTGAATCGTTTCATGGAAATAATGTTCAAATTTTATGCTCAAAAAATGTTATTATTTTGTAAATAATTTATTAAAAATAATTAAAATATGAAATGAAATGTATTTTTTATATTAATATAAATACTCAACTTTTTTATATTTTTATATAAAAACAAATTAAGAAAACATTTATTCATTATTTCAAAATTTAATATATTTTATATAAAACTAAAAATATATTAATAAATGTCTGAAACAAATGTTTTCCTCAATTATATTATATAATAACAATTCCTATAAACAATGAAATTTAATTAGATTTGAATTTAATTAAATGTGGAATAAATTGATTTAAATCTATTTTAATATAAAAATCATTTCTAAATAAAATAAATGCTTTTCACATAATCCTATTCTCTGTTAATGTAATGAAAAATGTTTATTAAAATAAAACCAAACACTGAAAGAGAAAATCACTAAAAGTTATATAATAAATATTATGCCATAAATTGTAAGCCTTTTTATCCATTATTAGTGATATTTATGTTATAATTAAATTACAAAAATGAGTTCAAACCAACAAAACACATATTTTTCTCTATTTAGGTCTTGAGTTATGTTTTCATAAAACAACTATAAAATGTACTTTCATTTGGGAATCGAAACAAATGTTTAGACAATTATTTGCTGAATAAGAATATTAAACGTTATCTATAAAAATAAACACAAAAACTATGTTAAATATAAGGAATAATGAATCAATACTTCAATACTGTATGCAATCGCCAATTGGTTACGAAAAAAGCAATATATAATTGAAGAATATTTACGACATTTTTCTTCAGATTTAATATTTTAACGGAATTTTAAAAAACTATAATTCAATGAAATATTTAATTATTGAAAATATAGTGTATGTGTAATAAGACTCCGTTTACGTCATTCACATAACAAATGCATTTGTTTTAATACAAAATGAAATTCATTATAAAATTCTTTTTTCTTTTTTGTTCAATGAATTGTATAATAATTGAATGCCCGGAATGTTAGACATGAGTCTAAATATAATTAGTTTTCATTTCAATGAATATCTTTAATTCAATGAAAAGAATATTATATTAATATATATTATTTTGAGAATTCCTTTGAGAAACAAATTCTTAAGACTTTCACGAATATTCTCTTCGTTGGGAATAATAACATATTGTAGATATCAAATGATATGTAGAATAAAAAAATAAAATTCTATTCATTTTAATTAAATATTTATGAAAACCAGTGGTCAAGAGGGATGTCGTGCAGACCTGAATCCATTGCCAACAACAATATCAACCAAACCTGTCATACATTTTCAACATTTTTGACAACTTTTGAATGTTTTAATGTTTTTTAGTGTGAATTTCAATCAATACATTCCATACAAATGTATATAAAACTGTTTGACAAATACATGAGATTTGTATAACATGTTATGAATTGCGCTCAAAGTGATGGTACTGTAGGTATGGTTAGTATGTCTTGGACTCGCCCTCAATATCATCTGTTAGCATAACATCCAAAACACATACAGTGAATGAACACATACTCTGTTTGTTGTTATCCTTGAATTGACATTAAATGAGAACAAGAATTAGTTTTTTTCCGATATTTTTGTGGCAAAAAATCTAAGTGAAGACCAAAAACTTTTTCCAATTGATTTCGGCCTTAATTTTTGAAACTTTTTTTTTCGTAGTTTTGCTGAAGTGTGTGAAGTGTAAGGAATCACAAGAAAAGTCTATTCCTTATTGAAAAAAAAGAAGAATAAATTTTGCAATTATTTGACTCAAGTGTTGAAGAAATAATTGTTTTCTTCATTTGAAATAATGATTGAAAGCATTAGAAAAAAAGTTTTAAAGGAATTCAAAACAAATGCCGAATATTATAGTGAAATAGACGTGAATAGAGTGAGATGTGAGGACTGGCAGATCGAGAGGTTCCTTACAGAATGTGATGGCGATGAGGACATGGCATACGAACAGCTGCTCAAGACTTTGAAGTGGAAACGTATGTATAGAATGGCTGAACGAAATGATCAGTACTTTCCAAAAGAGTTCTACGAATGGCATGAACTGGAAGTGTATGGAAAGGATATGGAGGGCCGACCTCTTCTATGGCAGACCACCAGAAATATGATCAAAATCAATGACTTTATTCCACTCGAACAGCAATTCGTTTTCCACAGAACGGAGAAGTTGGATGTGTTGGCCGGTAGGGACGGGTGGACAGTGGTCATCGACACGGCCAAGTCGGGCCTGGCCAATGTGAACCTGGAGATGTGGAAATTCAAGATCGATTTACTCCAATACTACCCACAGGGGGTGCGACAGATCATAGTGCTTGACTTACCCTGGATATTGAATAGCATAATGAATATAATCGTCTCGTTTTTGCCGCCAAAACACCGACAAAATGTCATTTTCCTCAATCGCCAACAACTCGCCGATTATATCGACCCCGAGTTCATACCCGTGTCTATGGGCGGCAAACGAGCGAAGAGGGTATACCCGGAACACATTAAACCGATGTCCGAATTAACGCATTTGGGATTAAATGAGAAACAAATTGAGATATATTTGAAAAAACATCAAATGATGGCTAAAAGGAGTCTTTCGGTTATGAGAAATTGATGACAATTTGGTTGTAATAATACCAATAAAAACCCCCTTTTTCTTCATTCGTGTAATTTTTAATTACATTTTTTTTGGTTCAAATTTTTTCAGTGATTTAATTAAATCTTATCTCAAACTCATATTATGTGTGAAAATGATTTTAAATGTGATTTAATTTTAAGATTAAATTGAATTTTTTCTTAAAGAAAAATCGTTTCATTTTTATGAAGGATTTTATTACTGAAAAAACATTAAATAAAATATTATTTTTGAGATTCATTTTAGACATAAACTGAATAAATGTAATACAAAGTCATTTCGTTTAATATTATTTAAACTGCTTTTTCTTAAAATAAATTACAAGTTTTCCCTGAATTTATGCTAAAATATTGTGACAAAAATGTATTTGAAATTTGAAAAAATAAATGAAAACCAATTTATTAAATGAATATCTCTTTCATCAAATCCTACAATAAATTCAATGACGAAAATCATCCCAAAAATTGTAATATAAAACGAATCACAAGTTTTTTGATTGAATTTTAAAATGTGTTTCAATATCTAAAAACTTTAAGTGATTTATAAAATATATTTTTATATAAAATTATATACTAACAAAACTGTATGAAAAAACAACTTCTAATAAATGTCAAAATGTTTTATACAAATAAACTCAAAAGTTTTATATTTAGTATTTGAATGTTTTTCTATGACTTTATGTAATAAAACTCAACATTAATATCACAATTATTTTGCTTTCACTCAGACGTCATATGCACTGAATGTCTGTAGAGATTTGCAAATCAAATACAGAATAAAATACTTATAATAAATATTTACAATATATTTACAAATTATTTACGATTGCTTTGTATAGAAATTCTGACTCAAAATGCATTAATATTTCGCAATTCTTTTGAGACTAAATTCATGTAATTTTTTAAAATAAAATATTCTAAAATGCATTAAATGTTTTATAATATAAATTTTATACCAAATCATAACAAAAATAACTGTTAGTTAACAATGACTTCTCATAATTTAAGGGTAGTTATTGCAAAAGGGGTATAAAATATTGCACAAATAATGATCAGAAAAGTTGGTTAAGAGTTGAGAATCGATTTGAATTTCACTATATTTTTATTATTACTGAAATGTTTTAATAAAATTTTATTGTTTTTTGACTAAAAAGTTTTGAAAGAAATAGCGTTAAAATTGATTACTAATGCATTTGAACCTAACATATGAATAGCACTCAATTCTAACGCTATTTCACTCAAAAGTTATATAAATATCGGCAATAAAATTGCATTTAAAGAATTCATTAATAATAAGTGAAAATATACTGTGCTATCAATGAGTACATGGAGTTTAACTGATACTTGGTCATTTAGTAAGTGTTTCGCCAATCAATTCGTGTGTCTTTCACTCAATGTGTGAATTGAATATTGATTTCAAACTCATATAAAAAATGTTAAAAACGATTCAAATTTTTAAAATCATTTTTAATAATAAATATTTAAATTATTATTATCTGAAGAGTCGGAAGCGCTTAATATGACAGGCCTTGAGACGACAATTGGTTATAATAGACGCTAAAGTGTTGTCATATATTCACACCATTAGAGTATATCTCATTTGATGTGATCTTAACGATAACTGCTTTACTAAATGTGAAATATTTTATTATAATATCAATTATTTCACATAATTTTACTTAATTTTAATAGATTTTTGTTATAAAAGACATTTAGAGCCAAAATGGCTCAACATTTTTGAGAGCCGTTGGCCTTGAAATAAAAGTAAAATTGATGACATACCTGAGCTAACGTCAGGTGAAGCCAAGGGTCATCTCAAACAGTATTATTTATTTTCAAAATGAGTATATCTTTTAATAAATTCTTAATTTTAAATATAATTAGAATTTAACAAAATTTCAAAACATTTTAACATTTGTTTTTCTATGTAATATTAATAAGAAGAATACCCCCTGTATTTGGTCCACCTCTTGGCTCATACCAACAATGGTTGGACAAGTTTTTATGAAACCCAAAGAGGTTTTCACTCATATCAGAGACTTATATAACTGGAGGCAAAAGAGACTAAACTTGAAATGATTTTATGTTTTTTATTTAGTTTTCATTAAATTCCATATGATTTGAATGAATATAAAAGTGTTCGTCAATTATAACACAATTATAACACAATTATAACACAATTAGTCTTCAATTCATGTGTTTTTTTGCATTGAGTTTTCATTTGTAAAATATATTGAATTTTAAATATATTTGTGTTTTGTTTATCGAAGAAAAAATGTATGAAATAATTGATGCAAACAATAAGGATTCGATTGAATGTATTCGACAAAAGTTTTTAACCGAAGCCGAAACGAAGCCAAATATCTTTCACCGAATCGACATCGAAAGAGTGAGAACAGAGGGCTGGCAGATAGAGAGGTTCATTTTGGACACATCGACAGTCGATGAGGCGTTCAGATCACTGGTTAGGGCTATGGAGTGGAAAAACTCGTTTGGTTTGCATGAGAAGAATGACAAGTATTTCCCTAAAGAGTTGTTCCAAATATTCTCCAACGAAAAGTACAGTCGAGACAAAGAGGGACGTCTGGTTGCGTGGGTGCAGTACAAAGACTTTAGGAAAGTGCCCGAAATGACACTTCTCTTCAAACAATTTCTGGCCCATCAGATCGAGAGACTCGACCGACGGTCGGGCAATAAGGGCTGGGTGCTAGTGAGCGACTGCTTGGGCACCGGTATGGTCAATGTGGACATGACGTTATCCAAGTTTAGGGTCGAGTTATTGAATTACTTTCCGAAAGGACTCAAACTCGGAATCAACGTCGACTTGCCCTGGATTTTGGGCCCGTTTTTCAATTTGATAAAAAACTTTTTGAACCATAATATCAGAGATCACGTAATACTCATTACTCGCAAACAACTTCTCGATTACATTGACGTCCAGTCCGTTCCCATCTCTTTCGGTGGGGAACGGGAGGCTAGTCTTGAGGTAATCAATGGCTTACTGCCGTTGCGTGAACTCAAACACTTGGATCTGACAGACAAACAAATTCATAACTTTTACGATATCTATAAATTCAAACAATTCTATGATTAGTGAAAATGTTTTGACTTTTAAATGAATTTTATGTTAAAAAAAACTTTAATATTAAATACGAAAAAATTGTTTTTTTTTTGGACTTTAATCATGTTTTTAATTTAAGTCTTAAATAAATTAATTAAAATTGAATTTTTAAAAAATTATGAAATATTAATAAAAAGAAAAATATTTATAAAAATGTGAAAAACGAAATTATTGTTCATCATAACCTTGTTCATTTTTCAATACGATATCATCAATTGAATTGAGCCAAACTCTATCAACGATAGGACTCATTCACAACAATCGTATTTCTATTTGTATATAATATTTATCAAAACATAAGTCACTGAATGTATGCATAAGTTTCACTAACTTTTCAATTATGTAAAACTCTGTTATAAATGAGGAAATAGTTTGCATTCATTACACAAAAGTTCTAACATTTCATCAAAAATAGAAATAAATAATTGTTTTCCAGAAGAAAATTCCCAAAAGATTTCAATTATTTGTAATTTTATTCATTAATACAAATATTTGTCTAATTTTTTTCTAATGAAAACAATGAATATTCACATTTCGTTCACATATATACAAAAACCGCTTTTATATTTGCATAAAATGTTTACAAATATTATAATTAGTGAAAAATGATTTCATTAATCAAAATGAATATCAAATATGATATACTTTATCACAAACTCTGCAATGGATTCAAATCCAAGCAATTCATGAATTAATGTCTCATTTCCATAAAGAAAATAATAAAAACAATTCTTTTGTTTGTAATATTGAACCCAATGTTGAAAAGCAAACAATGAATTGAATGCACAAAAAGTTGTTTTAAGAATTTATTGTTTAAAACAATTTTTAATTTTAATAAAAATTTTGAATAAAAACCTAATATAAAGTTAAGCCCAAAATGTAGTTCTATATTAAAAATAATTTTTTCTTTTCTTATTATGAATTGGGTTTGACTTTAGCTTAAATTTTACTCAATTTATTAAAAAAAACAAAACAAAAATTTTAATAAAAATTTCAAAATTAAATAAAAAATATATTTACAAATGACCTAAAGATCAGTCAAACACTCAATAAAGAGAGTGGTCTAAAAAATGTGAAAATGAATGTTAAAAAATATTAATGAAATTTGTTTTATGTTTTGGCAATAAATTTAAAAATAATTTTTGATTAAAAAAATTGATTTCATTTAATGATTATTATAAAGATGTCTCCATTTGTTGGCCATTGGCTGCCAGTCCTGTTTCAACATATCGGCGCACTTTTCGCCGATCACAACAGTTATGCCATAAGTGTTAGCATTGATTATTTCAGGCATTACTGAGGCATCGCAAACACGAAGACCCGTCACCTTTTTGACTCGGAGTCTAGGGTCGAGCACCACATCATGTCTTCGGGGATCACCCATACGGTTCCCACCCGTCAAATGGTAACCAGATTTACCAGTTTTTGCGATCAGACAATCAATATATGGATCGCATTTCCATTGCGGACCATCTTTACAGTACTTACAGCCCGGGGGTGGGGGTAGGGGTGATATGTGATGGGAAAGGGATGAAAATTCTATTAAATAGAGAACAAATCTAATCATTTCAATGAAGTCATCCATGTCTTGAGTGTCGGCCAAGAAGTTTGGATCAATGAATGGCTGTATTAATGGGTCCTTCGATTGCAAACGAATTGAACCAAAACTTTTGCACCGATAGAGATGTGGCGACAATTGGAACAGGTATTCATTGAAGTAAGGCCTGTAGTGCTCTTTCCATAGAGGCTGTTGGGACGGGTGTTCGCCAGATATCACATCCAAGTCCTGAACGAATTGTACTTTTGTATAATAGAAAATGTTTGGCCAAAAAGGGTCTGAATTGTTGGTGGAACTGAAGTACGTCAATGTGTCCGTCGATTGAGATAACGGACCCGTCTTTAAGACGAACAACTCGTAGAGCTGTTGTACTGTGAGCTGTGGGGGTGGACCTACCAGTCCCTTATATATGGCATCTTTGATATGAGTGTGGATAGAGACTGCCGGATGGTCCTGGAGGTTGTCCCCCACCGGGAGATCTGCCACAACTGGTATCCCAAAACTCTTCAGGTGCTCTTTGGGTCCGACACCTGACAGCATAAGTAGTTGTGGCGAACGAATGGCACCTATAGGTTATGGATAAAAGAAAACATTTTTATAATTAGAAACAATGGTTTGTCTGACGAGTGAAATACCGGCGCAAAGTATGACTTCCTTCTTTGCATAGACCACATGAGTGTCCTCTTTATGTCTGAACTGAACGCCTATAGCTTTCGGGCCATAGTCTGACTGCGCGAATATCACTTTGGTTACGAAAGCACCGGTAATGATGTGCATGTTCTGCCCGTGCGGATTGGGATCTATATATCCGTTGGCAGTACTCGATCTCAAGCCTTCTGAGTAAAATGTCTGCGCCATTGCTGTCCCCAACTGTTTGGGGCCATTGATATCAATGGTGGGAACACCTAATTCATTGAGTGCTTTGTTGTGGAGCACAAGCATTGGATGTGGACTGGGATTAGAGGATATTCCAATAGGACCGTCAGTTCCGTGAAGACCAGGATTTTCATTAACAATCTTCATATCCGTATTGTTCTCGGATTTGATGAAATACGGCAATACCTGATCCCAACCCCAACCAACGGCGCCGTATTTGTTGTCCCAAAGATCAAAGTCTCGCGGATTTCCTCTATTATAGAGCATTCCGTTTATAGTAGACGAGCCTCCAATGGCTTTCCCCAGATTGACATCCATTGCCACTCCTGTGAAATACTTTTGTGGGACAGTCGTATACCTCCAGTCGTACTCCGGGTTATCCACTAATCTCTCACTCAAACCGGGGATGTCTGTGACCACAGTCTGAGGACCGCCAGCTTCGAGCAGAAGCACATAAACCTCTCCGTCTTCGGTGAGTCTGTTGGCCACGACAGCACCGGCAGCTCCGGCGCCGACGACAATAAAATCATATTCTTTGAAATGTGAATCTCTTTCAAGAATTTTATTGTATTCAATCTGACGTTCAATAGATATCATGGAAATGGTTATCATCTGAAGAATAAGACTTGGAATCGTATAAACCATTTTCAACGAGCGATGAATTCATTCATTGAAACAATATTTTTCAAACATAGAGTTTAAACACAAAAATATTTTCAATACAATTAGTGAACGGTTTGTCTCAACATAACTATGACTTAGAGTTAACTAAAAAGTTCACCGAAAATATATATATACTTTAATCCGATCTTAACTCTAATACGAGATCCAGTTATGCCTTAATTCTTTGTGATCAACAGGTTTTCGCCTTCCCTTTCATGACTGGAACGGTTATCAGCGAACAGTCCCACTTGAAAGGAGAATATTTTCACTTTTTAAGAATATTTATAAATGAAAGCAAAAAAAAAACTCAACGAATAATACCGTAAATGAATTGATAGAAAACAACGTTTGATGTAATCTATGCATTCTTAATAATATTGCCCCGGGTTTAAAGTTGTGGTCAAAACTTTTTTCATCCCTTTTTTGTGCATTTAATTTGCTTTTCTTTTCATATAATTTGTAAATTTATGTGAAATTATTGTTACAACAAAAACATAAAATACAAGATTTGTGCGAAAACTTGAATTTTAAAAAAGAAAATTTTCTTTTTATTAGTCGTTTAGTGACTGATAAACGAAATTAATTTTCATTTCATTTAAAAATAAAATAAAAATCATATAATCATTGTTTTTGTCCGACATTTGATTAATTGAAAAAATCTTTTTGAGTCAAAAAGATCTTAATTTAGATTTTGATTCAATTAAATGTCTCAAAAAATGTATTGAAAATCACTTTTTATTTTCAATAATTTTTCAAACTATTTATAAACATTTACATCACATGTAATTATGAGAAACTATTTCTAATTTATTGATAAATGTAAACAAAAAATAATTTATAATAAATTGATTAAAATCAATGAAATTTAATTAAAATAATGTTAAATAAAAAGGTTTTAATAAAAAAGTTTATTTTTCTGTAACTTTTGAATCAAATTTATTTTACTATTATTTCAATGACAAAAATCATTGAAAATTGTTATTAATTTTCATTGTTTTGCAATATTTCTAGAATTAGATGATCAAGGAAAGGGCGGTTATGTTAGGGAAGGGATGATTAGATTGCATTGTGTGCTAAAAATTAAACAAATATTTAAACACATAACAAATGATTATTATTTTTTTGCACAAAAATATGTCTTTGTATCGAATGTCTGACATTGAAATAGTGTATAATAAATGTTATTTTTTATTATTGTTTATGATTTATATGAAAATGAGTTACAATTTATCATATATTTTGTAATCAAGAATCAAATCAAAAATAAAAATGTTTTTAATTAATTTTTTTTAACTGTAAAAAAACTTTTCAAATATTCGAAACCCTTTAGTAATTGCAACCAAAATGTCATTGATTTTAAATTATCTCATTTTGAAGACATATATCAAAATTGAAACATTTATTTCATTAAATCATTCATTCGTCGATAAATATAATTCAAATTCAACTTATTTTGACAATCAATTGAAAAGAGTTTCTATATTTGCTTGAAATACCCCTTAAAATACCTATTAATATAAATAAAATCATATCTAAGAAAAAATTGATATCAATTTCTCTTTTTTAGACCAAAACTATTGAGAAAATTTGGCACAGATTTAAAAACAAACAAAACATACAAAAAGAGTTGAATAAAAAATCCTTTTTTCGATATCTCAATGAAATTGTTTTAATAATTAAGTTGTGATTAATTGAAGAAAATTTGGATCAAAAAACAAAAGTAATAATAATAATAAAAATAAATAATAACTTTTAATAATGAAAATGTCTGCCTATAGGACCTAGTTCATTGATTATATTTGCCTTCACACAATTCGTTGCATTCAAACAATATTTTTATAGCTATTCGTGAAATTCCTATCAATTCATTGGTTTTGGTTTTGAACACATTTTGATATAAAGCCAATTAATTGCCAAACGATTCGCACGAAAAGTCGATAAATAACATTGTTTAGAAATTGAATTAAAGCACAAATATCTAACAAATTGCATAATAAAGTCATTACTCTTTATTGCTATAAACGATATCAAAAATATCTTTGAAAATGTATATCAATAGAAATTTTCATAAATAAATGAAACACAAATCAAATGATTTAAACAAATATGAAATAATATAATACCGGAAGAGATTGTAAATTATGTTTCAGTGAATTGAAAGTTTCAAATGAAATGTAAGAATCGATGAGAATTTCGATAAAATAAATTGGAAAATAATTTTAAAATTTAATGAATAATATTCGCAATTATTCTCTAATATAATATTCAAATAAAACGATCATTAAATGCAATAACAATTATCCATATCTTTTAATAGCGTTTGAAAAGTGATTTCATTTGAATAATGTCTTTTAAGTGCATAATAACCCATCATATTATCTATGGTTTGATTTTGTTTTTTATGCAAACATAAAGATTTTCATTTGAAATGTTCAACAAAAACAACATTTGAAACGAAATGCAATTATAATTGTTGTCATAGTTTGCAGAAAAAACTATATTTAATTATCATTAGAGCATAGAATCAATCATTTTGTTTGACAAAACCATTAAAACATTTAACTTTTTAATGAAAAACTTTTCTCTTATCTTAAAAATGGTTTTAATTTCTTATAAACTCAATGAATAACCAAAAAAGAAATCATTTAAAAATAATCCAATTTATTATATAAAATAATATTTTAAATAACGAAAAAAAACATTGAATTTGAATAACATTTTTTTTTTGATAATAAAAAGATTAAAACAATATTTTCCTGATTTGGGCGTAGGTTTAGTAAGGCTTTTTCAGACAATATTTTACTTTACTTTTAAATAAGACTTTTTTGGTCCTAATTATCACTGAATTATTATTTCGTTTGAAATCGATAATCAATTGATTTTTTATACCCTGTTGTCATTGATTGGTTCACTGTATCTCAAACTAACCTTTCTTCTAATCTCTGAAATTATTTTACAGATATTTGAAATCATGTATTAAATTGTTTTAATATTTTTATATAAAAAATATTTATGAATAATATCTTAAATGAATTTAAAGTCAAATAATGTACTAATTATTGTCTGAGAAAAAAGTTTTCAAAAGTTTTTTTTAATAATTATTTATTCCTTACTTTATATAACAAACTGTCCGACCATTTGACAAATTTTAGCTTTGAATTATAATTACATTGAATTGAAATTCAATAATAATTAAATTAAAACCAATTATTCTGATAATAATTGTCATAATTTGATACAAATGTGAGACAAATGATTCAAATCATTTTCTATCGAATCATCTCTGAAATGATTACTAATGTATAAATCAATTAAAATATTTCATTAAAACAAAAATATTTTAATTATAATTAAAAATAAATTCATAAAAAGATTTTACAAATGACTTACCGTTCAGTAATTGAAGCAAAAGAATATGTTTAATATATTTGATAATTAATTGGCAATTATTTCCGGATTCTTATTATTATAAAATTCATCAAAAAGTTATAAAAACATAAAAAATACTCGAATTAATTAATCAAATATTTTCTCGACTATTCCTTCAGATTATGCGATAATTTCTTCATAATTGAGTGAATTTAATAATATGTTTAATGTATTAATTTTGACAACATTTTCATTATTTTGTTTAACGAAAATTTGAATTAAGTATTGATTACTGAATTTTGAATTAATTACTCAAACAATAGTTAATTAACTAATTATAAAACATTATTTTTCGCCACAGATTTTGATTAATTGATTTCAATTAAGATATATTGGCGTCAATTATGTGATAACTGTGCGAAGAGGACAGTAGGATATGGATGTAATAAGGCAACAGGCCTCATATAAAAAAGGGAATCAACTCAAATACCCCTGAATTGAATTCGATATTAAGTTAATTTAAATCTAAAATTTTGCACAAAATCTATTTATTAAATATTAATCAAAATTTTAATATATTTTTAATGAGAAAAATATTAAAATTGATTTGACTTTTAATTTCAGTCAACTCTATCTGACCCTCAAATGGGTTGGTCTTCCAGCAGAAGGAGTGTTTTGTGACCCTTTTCTCTCGTTTTTATAACTGTTGTCCCCCTTATTGTCCTTTTTGGCTGACCTTCGGTAAACAATAACTGATATAATAATAATGCCAGCAATTATTACACCAATTATGACACCAATGATGACAGCAGTCATTATATGGGACCAAATGGAGGCTTTGGGCGCCGGACAGCCCAGCCATTCACCGATGGCTTGAATGACACAAAAGTCATTCCATTGTTTGGAAGTGACTTTCATTCGACAAATGAGATTATCTGCCAATAAATACCAAAAGCCATTGAATACAAAGCCAGCGGTTATTACATGTCCGGACAAGTGGTCGAACGTCTCATAATTGTTGTCTTCATTACTGTCCACTAATTTGACTTTTGCTCCTTTTTTGGCTAAAGTGTATACAGTTTTGTCTTTAGTTCCACTCTTGAAGACATTTGCTTTAATGGAATGCCCTTGGTGCTCTAAACCAATCTTATCATCAATGTCTTCCATTGTCTCAAAAAAAGTGTTTCCAACGGAAAGCCTTTCAATGAAAGACTTGTTTTTAGGAAATAGTTTCCAAAAGTGTTTCGCATTTGACTATAATTACAAACAATTAATCAATTCTTAAGTCAAACGATTTGTTCACAAATTCGTTTACATTAATCAAAACCAATTTGTCTTTGTCTGAATAGGAGCTATTGATCGGTGGTGTGATATCTGTCGACCAATCACTCAATCGTTTGCTTCGAACAAAGCGAAAGATATTGTTCTTTGATTTCAAGTCAATGATAATGTCATTTGAGATCAAAGTCACGACTTCTTCGCCTAAATCCGAGTGTTTGTCAACGAATGCCGAATCGATGGCAAGGTTTTGACCACACAATGGATTCTAAGACATAATCAATAAGTTATGAGATATTAATTGAGTTTAAAAACCATAAAATGACTGACCATTTCATTCAGTTGACAGACAATTGTCGTCTGTGTTAAGGAAGTGATGAAAATGAGAGTCAATTCAAATCTAAAGTCCATTAAAGTGTCGAATGAAATGAAATTGAATTCAAAGACAAATAAAGAGAACAATAAATATGTGATAAATAGAAGAGATTTGAAGAATATTAACAAAAATAAGAATATTTCGTATAATTGAGTGAAAAGTGAAAACAATTCTTGAATTCACGAGAAGTTTAGAAAAAATTCAAATCATTTAATGAATTGAATGTATTATTGAAAGTAAATGTCATTTCATTTCATATGATTTCATTTATTATAAAATTTTGATTATTGTCTCGAAATATGAATTAATTATCAATTGTTTTATAAATACAAAACATATTAACGAATGATTTGAAAACTTGTTTTTTATGCAAAAATGTCTTCACTTTTGAATCAAATATTTGGTATTCAATGAAATTGCAATCAATTCAATGATTATATTTCTTCTCTTAAATCACAGTTGCCTTCAGTTTGCTATTCATTGGCATTAAATGCAAACAATTTTGCGATTCATTTATCGCTAATAACTATAAAATAGATCTAAGTTTTGGTTTAAGAAATCATTTCATTGTTGTCATCGATAATAACTTTTGGCGAATCACTCAAAATAAGACGAGACTTGAGTTCATGGACACCGATAGTGAGACCAGTGGTGTATTCTCAAAGGAATACCAGTTCGCTCTAAGAATGGTTTTGCCAAACACTGACACTGTCATCGCAATGGAGAGAGTGAACAGAACTACAGAATATTCTGTCGACTGGTATTCGTTTATAGAGAAACGACAGTTTATTTTGGATAAATCCATGGCTTTGGACATGACTGTCAACGACAGCCTCTGCACAGGAGTTGAGACACGGGTGGCGTTTCAGCTGATCGCCACAACCATCGTATGTCTGGGACCAGAGAATCGTTTCATATTCAACACAATCGTGAAAAAGGGGAACATTTTGTATGTTTTGCCACAACAGAATACTATGTCTCCAATCAGTCCACACCTGAATGTGTTGGCAGTGTTTACTAAAGAGAAAAGTCTTTTCGTTTTGTTCACTCTTAAGACCAGAAATGTTATCCACTTTTGTTTCACATCTAATGAAATTGAAGTATTTGTTTTGAAGACATTGTCCTATGATTTGAATTAATCAAAACTTTGTCTTTAGTGTCAAAATGAGACCTCGACTCAAGAACTCATTGATTGCAATATAGGAACAGATTCGACAATAGCAACAGATTCGACAATAGGAACAAATTGGACAACAATTATAGTCATAGCCATTGTGTCGATAATGAGTGCTGTTCTCATAATATCAGTGATTCTGTATTTCATGTGTAGATCAGAGAAGACCAAAATCTATAACTTTAATGACGACGAAAAAGATATGGATTCAAGTATGACATCCGAAGACGAGGGGAAAGGTATATAATGAATGAATTTCTTGTATTGATTATAATTAATGAATGAAAATCATTTTGACAGATCCTATGGAAAGGGATGAAATGCGCGTGAATTTCATGAGAGGTTTGAAATACTATAAAACAAACGAAGAAAAAAAGCGAAAAATAAAAGATAATTTCATCAAAAATGAAAGCCTTAAAACATTGAAATCTGTGGGCTTTAAGACGAAGGGAAAGGAATTGGATATTGCAGAACCCATTTCCACAAGTGATTGAAATCTCATTTTTATTATAAATAATTAATTTTGTTTTTTCTCTCATTTTATAAAAACTTAATATTTCTTATAATTATTAATAAAAACAATATTTTTTGAATTCAATTATTGTCTCCAAAAATGAGATATTGAATATCAATGGAATTAATCAAACCATTGGTATAAGTGTTGAAACGAGACTTCGAGACAAGAACTCATTGATTGCACACTAAGAACAAATTGGACGACAATTACAGTCATATCCATTGCTTTGAATCTATTCTTATATTATCTGATTCTGTATTTCATGTGTAGATCAGTGAAGACAAATGTCTATGAAATTAAATATTTGAGTTTAAGTATGAAATCATTGTTTCATTTGAAATACAGATAAAAATTTATCTATTTTTCCCCTTCGAAGACAAATCCGATTATTCCATCAAAACTGTGTCTGAAGAAGGAATGCCTTCCAGTAAGAGAAAAATGAATGTTTTGTTTTGACTTTTGAAATATGAATACATTTGAAGGAAATACAGATTCAGACGAAAGTGAATCCAAGAGAAAGAAATTCATTAGTGATTTGAGTAGATATCAAACACGAGAAGAAATGGTACGAAAAGAGAGACAAAAGTTTGAAAAAGAGGTAAAAGTAAAACCAATAAAATCTTCTGGATTTAAGACTTCGACAGATATAATGGTTATCACAGATCCCATTCCTATTAAAAAGTGATGCGAAGAATAATTTCTATTTATTTCTCATTTCATTTGATTTTTG
>JAQIXR010000248.1:0-37175 GCA_034700825.1 Quadroppia sp. Gr-Ori-00064 | reverse complement strand
AATCGATTTCAACAATTTGTCGAAATTCATAGTTTGGTCCGAAATGACAGCAATGACTTTGTTCTCGTCAACAACAAGAATGACATGGATTACATGATTAGTATTAACTATACAGAGATTTGCACCGTTTGGGACTCAACCCATGATTTCTGTGGTCTTGGAAATCCAAACGACCCGATCATCGGAATCTCCGGTCCTTTTATTATGTTCGACAGAGACGGTAAAAATCGTAAACCTCTCTATCGATGCAAAACAGACGAAAGACATTTTGTGTCAACTGATCCTAAATGTGATAACTATAAAACCGTTCAATTACTCGGATATCTGTCCACTAAAAAGGACTCACAATTTGCCCGATCTCTGACAAAGTGTATAACTAAGAGAGGCGTTCACTATCATGCACTGGACGGGGAATGTCATCAGAAAGATACAAAACAATCAATTCTTGGATTTGTTATATAATAGGAATTATTTGATTCATTGAAATGAAAATAAAATTTTTAAAACATTGAAATGTTTTTCACAAATGTTTCATAATTTTTATAATGTTTTAAGTCTATAGAAGTGATATTTTACTCTGACCTTGGTCATGACATTTCAATTTTCAAAATTAATGTCATTTTATTTCCAAAATCTAATCGAAGGTCATTTTCTGATATAAAGTCCCCTTATTTCTGATTAATGTTAGATATCATAAGTTTTGAATGCCTTCCAAAAATGTTTATCGATTGTCACCTTGCTCATTCATGTCAACTTGTGCACCTACATGTCAAGGCTCATATGAATTACAGGTGTATGCCGTTCCCACCCTTTCCCAGTCCTCTCACATTATGTAATCTCAATTCAATTCATTGTTTATCACAAAAAATAATACATTTATTGTAGTCATAAAAACAGTGAAAGAATTCAATGAAAACAAAGTTATTTGAAATGAAACAAAACTTTCGAAACAGTTAACAAAAAAGCACATAAGAGGTGACGCTATGGACGAGAGCACAGGTAGGGATTGGATCACATGTTCGCAGACTTTTAAAAATAAACTTTTTTTGCAATCATTTCTCAATTCATTGGCATTGAAATCATGTAATAAATTATGTGAAACAAAAACATCAACAAATCATCGCTTGTTTTGAGTATTAGTTTTTAAATATCTTTTGTTTAAATTTGTTGTAATTTTTTTATGTAAAACAAAATATTTGTTTAGTTTTAATTTGGTTTCAATTTTGACGAATATTTTGTAAAGACTTTTAAAAATGACTTTATTGGAGACGATTGGATTCGTGGCCACAGTTATCACTATTATCTCATTCTTGAGCGGACTGTAAGTCAGTATTGGATGTGATTTTGTGGTCAAAAAATTGTTTTTTATTTTAAAAATATTTTTCAGTTATTTTTTGAATATTTTTTGTTGAATTTTATTTGAATTTTCATTTTTTAGATCAATTTGTTTGAATATATACCGAAAAGGGTCTACACATGAGTTTTCTGCCTTTCCCTTCATAGCAGGGGTTTTGTGGTTAGGATTTGAATTAATTTTGAAATATTTTTTGTTTTTTTTCATTGATTTTTTTTGTGGTTTTGTTTGACTAAACAGTTGTAGTCTTTGGTTAAGATATGGTTATATTCTTTGGGATCAGACCATGATTTTCGTCAACACTATCGGCCTTTCGTTGCAATCGATTTACTTGATTTGGTTTTATGTCTTCACATCAAAAAGAGTAAAACTTTTGTCTTGTCTTTGATCACATCTTGAGATCCATTTCCTCTTCAACTCAGAACCAACTGAACCGTCAGATAATAGTCTTATTGTCTTTGTTGACATTGATATACATTGTCATCGAAACTCTTGCACAACCGGCGCCGTTGGCCGGCCTTATGGCCAGCATCTCATCCCTGATCTTCTGTGCGGCGCCGCTGGCGATGGTCAGGGAAGTGATGCAGACGAAGAGCTCGGATAAGATGCCCTTCCCTTTGATCGCATCATCGTTTGTGGTGACGATTATGTGGTTCTTATACGGACTGCTCATCGCAGACAGATATGTGTCGGTGACCAATGGTATCGGTGCTCTCATTAGTGCCGTCCAATTGTCTTTGTTTGTCATTTATCCAAACAATGGCAAAACACATAAAGAGGTTTGAATTTATTCATTGCTTTTGAATTGATTTTGAAATTATTTCTAAAATTTTTTATCTTTCAGTAAAAACATTGAAACAAAGAGTGTTTTTATGAGAAAAATAACTTTTTATATAATTATTGACTCAATTGTTCAACGAATTACTGTTAGCTATTTTTTAGTATTTTTAGTGCCATTTGTTTTCAATTTTATAATGAATTTATTGAAAATTTTTTGAATATTTTTTTAATAAACTTTTTTTTAATTGAATTATTGAATCAATTATTATTTGTTTTTTATCCAACCGTTGACTAAAAGCCCCTTAAATTTTGTTTTGTTTTAGGAAAACGAATCACAAGAATCTCTTTTGATTAGCGATAAGAGTTTGAAACAAATTATTAAACTGTGATCTCATTGCTGTGTCTCTCATATTGTCTTTCAAATGATTTTATGCAAACGTTTCTAATGTCTTATATTTATAAATCTCTTGTTATTTATTGATTAAATTTTATTAAAAAAAGAGTTTAATAAACATTGAATACAAGCAATGGTTTGAAGTTTTCATCAAAAGGTTTTATTGTGTGAAAAAAATTCATTTTTGTTTAACACAAGAATTGAAATCTTTTTCACTTTTTTCACTTCATTTTCAGCGACGAATCAATCAGTTTAAAAGTTGACCGATTCGTTAGGTGCGACAATACATCAGCACAGGTAGGTCTTACAGGGGTTGAAATTATTGTTTCAAAGTATAAAAACCTTGAATTATAAGTCATATTATTTATGGATATATTTGAAAATAATTCATTGAGACATAAATGCCTTTCTCTCAACAATTTGTTTAAAATTCATATCTGTTATAAAATGAGTTAAAATGAATGACAAATCATTTGAGAGAATAATATTCTGATCGTTATTATAGGTATTGAATGGCAATGTGTGTTATATAAGGTTTTTGGATATTAAGGCAGTTATAGAATACAGGGTGGTTCCTAGCCTTGTTAAGTAATTGTATTTTGAATTTCTCAAAATATGCTCAAGATAAAATTATGAAATAAAATGCATTCTATTTATGAATAATGGGGAATTTGTTTACACTATTTTTAATTTTTATAATTTAACCTAGTTCAATGTAATAAACGCACATCTAAAAAAATATTGAAATTTTTAAATATTATAATTTTAAACAACAATTTTAAATGTTTATAAAATAAGTTAATCAAGCTTTAAATGTAATTTAAATTGTATTTAAATACAATACTAGGTTAAATAAATTGAAAAATTCATGATTAGATCTGTAAATACTATGGCAGTATATTAGGTGAATATTTTAAAATACGATTTATTTAACAATGATAGAACTAACAATTCAAGTGCTACTACCAAACTTAGAATTATAGCTTATTTAAGCTGCATAGAGGCAAAAAAACTTGCAATTAAAATTTTAGAGGGTTAAATAATTGAAATGTTCAAGTTAATTTACTAAGCATTGTCACGTGATCAATAATGTAATAATTTTTTTCAAATCTATTCACAAAAAATTTCCCATTATTCATGAATAGAATACAATTTATTTCATTAAATTATCTTGAGTATTTCTTGATATATTCAAAAAACAATTACTTAACAAGGCTAGGAACCACCCTATATGTTAAACATTTGGTTGTTTTTCATTGATTTTCACTTCAAATTCAACATAATTATTGACCACTCATTCATTCACTCATCAATTATGTGATTTTTACCCCCTTTTTAACATTCGTTTTATGTCTCATATTTTATGGATTAAACATTTGGTTCAAAATATTTTCACAACTTTTCATATTTAGTGCAAAAGCAAACAAATACGAAAACATTATGAAAACGATGGCCAAAGTGAATATTGAACGCTGGAAGGGATGGTCCACTGTTTGCACCCAATGGTCATTCTCTTCGACACTCTTCGGTGATTTTATCTCGTCTTCGGCTTTGCTTTCAATGCATATTCTGTTGTTTATTATGTAAATCAACCAAAATATTATTGACATTAAGTGTGCACAGCGTATGGCGAACAGAGTGTTGGCTAAAGTCGACTGTCCATCACTGGTGTACCAAATGAATGAACCGATAAAATAATACTCAAAAGCAAAGTAAGAAAAACATCTCATTATCTCAAAATGTGCTGCGAATGGCCTTATGGTAGAAATATGACATTCATTAGCAATTGATTAGCAATTGTGTGTCAATTCCTTGCCTGTTGTCGAACAGAGCGCCGGCAGTTGTGAGGAAAATGAAGATATAGACCACACCGACAAACACTTTGAGGGATGTATAGGTCTATAGATTTGGGAAATAATTATTAATTTTTGTTAAATGACAAACAAATGCATACAATAGTCAAAAGGTTTGTCATTTGCATGAATGCCAACAGAATGACAGAAGTATGCAATAATACATAGAATTTGATCCAAAGCCTTATATACGGGTCGTAACGATATTTTGATTCGTTGGGGTCTATGTCGGGCACATCCGAATTCAGACCGAGTCTCGGTTTGCCGGGTGCCCAACCGGGCCCTTTCAGCAGCACAGATACCTTGTTGGACAGACCATCGATTGTGAAGCATTTGTTGAGTAATTGCTTATAATAACCGAATTGTAATGTAATTGAATCATAAGTGTTGGGCGTCGACGATACCAGTCCCACAGTTGGCCTCTCACTGTCAATGTAGGGCTGATACGTACCGAAGACCCGATCCCAAAGCATAATACAGGTGCCATAATTTTTGTCAATACAATACCGATTCCTTCCGTGATGTACTCTATGCTGAAGAGGAGTATTGATCACGTACTCAATGGGTCCCAAATCGCCCACCACTTCGTTGTGTAACCAAATCTGATAGAGAAAACTGAGCTGAAGATTGAATACAAGCAATTGAGGGGGTATTATGACTGCCAGGGGAAGGGGGAATATCTGTGCGATCAATAATTAGCATCAATTGTGAGTTATATTTCAAGAATCACTATAACAGACGTCGTATAGGATTAGGTCGAAAACAGTGGCCCGGATTGTGGCCGAAAAGTTGAGGTCCTCTGCCATGTGATGGAAGTGATGTCCGGCCCATAGAATGTTCAACTCATGCATAGCTCTATGGGTCCAATAGACAGACAGCTCTCCTAAAAGAAAGGCCAAAATCCACGTCCAAAGCGAATCTATGGGCAGCTCTAGTATGCGATAGTTATCCCAAATCCAATACATTGTGAATACGATTACACTTATTATCAAAGATCTGATGAAATGATTATAATTTATCACTTATTGTCTGATAAGTGAGACTTTGATCTGTGGTTATATGCCATACCGGGTGAGAACAAAGACCAGAGAAGCGCCCAAATTGACGATGAAGTCTTGGAATCGACATAATTGTTGGCGTTTAACCAAACGAATCATTTGTTCGGTAATCAAAAGCAAAACAATTACAGGAATAAACTGTTTGTTTGTTCACAAGAATTAGTTTTTACAAGAAATAGGATTCAGTTATGAATACATTTTACCGTCACTTCATATCTGGTGCTTCCGTTCAACTGTTGATCGCCTCGTGTCTGATCCAAGCAGAAGAGAGACACGAAATGCTCTAATGCCGAAGACGTGGTCTCTTCTATGCATTCTTTAAGAAGAATCCAAGAATTGTTGTGAACTTCAATCGTTTCGTTCATTGTTTGTGAGATTTGTCTTCAGTTTATTTGACATTAATTTTTCAATTGATTTATTCATAAATTATTTGATGAATTGAAATGATTTACAAAAATATTTATGAAAATAATAAATGAGTTATTATTTTATAATACAATTATAAATGACAGAAAATATTCAATTAGTGGGAAAAAACCCATTGAAGTGAAACCAGTTTCACCCGGAATATTCGATATGAGTTTAAAGTAATTGATTTAAAATGAAAATATGAACTCATTTTTTAAATAATTTTTTCTTAAATTAAAATCTTTTTGAAAATCATTGAAAACAACCAAAATTGAAGACATCCTTTGGTTCCTATTTGTCTCCAAAATAAGACCAAACTTTTTAGACAAAAATATCTCCTTTTTTAAGATTGATCTGAAGTTTAGATTTTAAAAAATGATTAATTATTTCAAGGATTTGAAATACTTTCAAAAAAAGTGTAATTTGTTGTGTTATGTCTATAGCAGTCATGTCAGACGATTTGTTATACCCCTTTCACAGGTGAATCTTTGACAACAAATATCAGTGTTATTTTATACAAACAAAATATTGTTAATTAAAAGAATTCTTTAACTATTCTTTAAGTTTACTTTTTCATAAAAAAACAAAATATTTTTATTAATTTTTTATTAAAGTTTTAAATATTTTTATTTCATTTGAAACAAACAGCGTTTTTTCGTACGTTTGTTGTGAGCTCTTTATAATGCTTTTTCAATGCACACATGTTTTTGACTTTGGCTCTGAGGGCCACGATTTGACTCCTACTGTACTGTATGTTCTAAAGAATTGGTTCTCAGAACCATATTTGGAATCCATAGAATTAAATAATTAAATACTATATACGATCAAAGAATCGCTTTTACAGAATCGACTCAAATATAGATAAAGAATTATTTTATTTAAACTAAAAATAAAGAGAAAAATAAATAAATAGTTTTCTCACAAATTGTAGTTTAAATTAAATAATATAAATATTTTTAGAAACGAAAATAATATAAATACTGTACATAGCCTTGAAGTCTTCACTACCTGTGAACAGAGCTCAGGGGTATTGAAAAATAGATAAGATTTTGTCAACAAAACAAAGTTGAGGACAGTTTTTGTTTATATGGATCTCAAAGTTAAATAACATTATTATTATATATGAAATCATTTTATGTAAAACTTTTCCACTAATAATAAATTAATTTTTTTCAGACTTTTATATCATGGAATAATAACCTATATTACTTTAATGACCCTGTTTACTTAACACAACTGTTATTAAGATTATTTTAATTTAATTATTCTTTACAATCGATTATTAATTACTATTATTGACTAAAAGTATTTATTTCTCACAAAACTATGAATTGTTTTAAGAATTCAATGATTTTATGTTCAAAACGTTTCACTTTGAGATCACTGACAACTATGTCCTCATATGTGCGAAAGAATAGATTGATTCCGGTATATGTGCTGCGATAGAAGTGTTGCCAAACCCTACAACAGGAACGGTAATGAAAAAGCATTGCTTCGCTTTCATCGACGTGTATATTGATAGTGGAGTCAATCCATTCCCAAATGGTGTGAATTCCTAACTCTTGTACAGATAAGGGCTTAAGTAGAATCACTTTAGACCGATCCCCGGGCGACCACTTAGACATCTGTCGTACCGTTGAGTATAATATTCTTGGAAATGCATTCTTCACATTGAATTCATCACAAATGAAGACATTGGGCACAATTAGGGCTCCGATGGTCTCGTCTTTGCTTTTGTGATTCACATAGTCTTTAATGTCTGAGAATCTATTCGATGGCACAACGAGTTCGTCGACATCGACATTGATGATGACATTGTCGGCCATACGAAGGAGACAGTCATTCATGGCAGCGATCTGTCCGTCCGCGTGAATGTCTGTGCTATCGATAGGCAAATGAAATGATAATAACTGAACGAATGGTATATTCGTCAACAAATGTCTAATTTCTTCAGTTATGGATAAGTCATAGAAAACGAATTCTTTGATACCATTGACTCTATAATAGGCGATGAACTCAAGTATTTGCGCGGATGAAGAGTAGGGGCCAAATAGTGGCCGAACACAGACTACAATCGACTTTTCATTATCTGTTGTCACATATTCTGGTAATGGGTTTATATGAATGGATTTCGTCTCCAAATATTGTTCATTAACTTTGAAAATGACCTTTACTTTCGAGCTATCACTGAATGATATGTTGTTATCGCAAACAATTTTAACCGAAACAAACTTATAATATATTTTCCAACTCTCGGAAAGTATGGAAACTACCGATGCTTTGGTAATGACTTTCATCTCATTGGGTGTGAAATCACATGAAAAGTTACTTTGAATATAGTTTTGATCAATGATTGCGATTATAATCGTTTGGCTATTATTGTTGAACACAGAATATATCGATAGTATATTGTCTACAATTGGTGTCCATTTGGGAGACAAGTCATTGTGTTTTGCCATTGGATTCACATTCAATGCCTTGAGAATCACTTTTGGTTCATATGGTTTGGGAACACACGTGAGGTCGAAGAATATGAGCAACGGTATGAGAACTGAAGATATTATGATCACTAATGATATAAAGACAACTCTTTTGAATTTACGTGAATAGAGAAGTCGAATGAAATTGAATGACATATTAAAGTGATTTCAATGATTAAGTGATATATTAAAGCGATTTCACAGATGTTCAAACATTTCAAACATTTGACATATTTTTAATGCAAATTACAGTACTTTTTATAACATTATAATTAGTTTTTGTTGCAAATATAAGTGAATATGATATTAGTTTTCCTGCATTTGAAATGCAATTTAACAACACATTTGTATTTGAATCAAAAAAACATGAATTATTTATTTAATCATAAAATCAATAGAAAAATCTTTGAGAAGTATTTGAAAAGAATTGAAAACAAAACCATTGCTAAGGAATAGTCAGTCTGTAATGAATTTACATATTTTTTTTTATTGAAACAAATACTGAAAATCATTTGACAATTGCATTGGTTTTTACTTTTACTTGTCTTCAGATGTGATGAATCAGTTGTGATATCTCGAAAGTTGTATATCTCTGACAAATGGCTCGACTCGACTGTGGTTCATATATTCCGATTGACATTAAATCATAATTAATATTCATTTCTTAATACCTATTGAAATGAGTAATAGGAAATCATTGTGTACTTTGAGCTCAAGAATTGAATCATAAATTATAATAACTTTATATTGAATTTCTGTTACATAGAAACCAATGTTTAGTATAAATGTATAAAAAAGAAAAATTCTTTGAAATTTATTTTCTTTTATTGAATAACAAAAAAAAATATTTTCTCTTTTATAACCGAAAACATTATTATTGATGTCTTTTCTGAAACTCTTATTGTTTGGAACCGTTATGTCTGATGAGTGACAGAAACTCTTCCCTTGTTTTGGGATCATCTCTGAAGACACCAATCATACAACTGGTGATCGTTTTGCTATTGATTTTCTGAACCCCTCTCATAGTCATACACATATGCCTGCAATGGAATGGTTCGGATCAGTTGATTGTGTTTCAAACATTGATTGTCACTTACGTGGCCTCGATTACGACCCCGACTCCGGTAGGGTTGATGGCCTCAGTGATGGCCTCTGCGATCTGTTTTGTCATCCTTTCCTGAACTGTATTAAGAAAAAAGTTGTTAATTTCAAATGATTAAGAGATGTCTGAATTGGTGGCAAACTCTGTAATCTTCTGCTGTACATCTCGACCACCCTGGCCAATTTGCTCAGACCGAGAACCTGCTTGTTTGGGAGGTATCCAATGGAGACGTGTCCTACGATCGGAACCATATGGTGCTCACACATGGAGAACATCTCAATGTCTTTGACGATAACCATCTCGTCGTGATCTTCATTGAAGATGGCATTGTTCAACAGCTCCGGAAGTCTTATCTGATATCCGTGTGTGAAATACCACATGGCCTTCGCCGCTCTCATCGGCGTCTTCATCAGGCCCTGGCGTTCGGGATCTTCGCCAACGATTTTCAACAACTCTGAGTACACTTCGGCCAACCTTTTGATAGTATTGTCTCTTTCGTCGTCTTCTTTGGCCACGAGTTCTTCGAAATCTTCCGAATCGGTCGTATTGAAGGCTTTTATTTCAAAAGTATTCTTTGAATCCATTATTTGATACAAGAGTTAAGAATTGATTGAAATTTTGACAAAAAATATGAAATAATTTTTCAATTTCTTTATTAAACTTTGAAATAATGAAAAGTCTTTTCGAAAAACTCTTTTTTAAATACAGGTTTGAAATGAAAATAAATTTATATTTTAATTGAAATCAATGTAACAATTCTTTGCCGTCATATGAGTTGTCATTTGATTTAATGAATGTTAAACGACTTGTTTGTCAGTTGAGGCACAAGTGGTTGAAGACTTGTATTGAACGACATTCTCATATAAATCCAATCATAAGAGGATTTTCCAGTTTATTGAGTGATAGCAAATGATTGCAATCAATGCCCGTATAATACAAGTGATATTTATGTCAAAATTGCATTCATTTCCGTCTTTTTGTGCCAAACTCTCTCAAACACAGTGTGTGTGAATCTATAATTAAATGTTCCGGTTCTTTATGTATCAGTGATTAGTGTTAATCTATGTTAATCTAAACACTGATTGCTTGAAATGCGCGAAAGGGGTCTTTCCTCCCAAACTGTCCCTTAAAATTGATGTCATTTATCATCTGTTCATTCGATGACTCAATCGAACAGATGTTAAACAATTGTCATAATAAGGGTTTAAAATGTATTGTTTTATGCAATTTGTCATTTCAGGGGATATTTCCACATACATGTCATAATGCCCCTTAAATTGCCCTAAATTTAATTATTTACTAAACCTTTGATCAACTCTTTTGCTCTCAATCTTCGCTCTTTAGATAGACTTTTGACTTTCTTTGGGAAGCAATCATTTTTTGATAGAACATCCTTTTGATCACTTCTTGGTCTTCGTCTTCACATTCTTCTTGTGATTTGAAGACATCTTTAGGTAAAACATATTCAATAGCTTTAGTCATGTCTTTGCATTCGCGAAATAAAGACAATATTTGCAAAGTGTTGGACAACTCTAAGTGGAAGTCCTCACGCATTGGTGCGTAATCTTCGATTGGGATCCGTTTCATTTGGATGCCTTCCTGTCTGACCCTCATCATCGAAAGGGGCGGATTCATGAGATAGTGGACAACACCGGGCAATATGTAGATGAGGTTCGGGTCGTACTCTCGCAGGGGTTCGTCCGCTGCGGGACTTATATAACAGAGTCGATGGAAATCGTAATGATTTAGATATGAATCGGAAGTGAAATCAATATAATATTTATATAAAGACTTCTTTTTGAAGTATTTGTCAATGAATTGCGAAATAATTCCATTGGAGTTATAGTTAGCGAAACTCAAGTCAAACGGTTCTCTAAGACCGTATTCATTGAATGAAAACATTTTACGTAAATTAGACAACAATTCTTTGGCTGAGATTTTGTTAAAATATTCATCAAAACTGAAATCAATGACTAGTTTTTGGCCAAAAAGTGCCGAAGTTTTCATACGTGTCCTTAGAGTGTAATCTCTTCTGACAGTGGGATTAATCCTCGTGAAGAGTGTGTTATGCCATAAGCCATACATTATTTCATTATTATCTTTAAAAATACCAATTCTTCTGTCATTTCCCACATGTTTCAAATCGAGTCTCACTTTGTTGGCCATCACTTCCTGTTTGCGTAACTCTTTTCGCGAGAATCGCATAAACTCTAAATTATACAAATATCTGATCTGTGACTCAATGTCTTCGTCGAGGTATAGCTCAATGAGCTGTTCCATCATCGGAGTGGTCAGACGTGTGGGTACTATAAGCGTGTCATTCAATAACTGGTTATACGTCTGACAAATCATTTCAATTACTTTGTATTTGCGATTGAAATGAGTTTTGCTTTCATTCAAATCATTACACAATTGCTTGTATTCGTTGGCATCGATTGGCGCCAACTCTTGTCGTCTCTGGTCTTGGAATTGATTCTCTAAACTAATCAATAGGTTTTCGGACATCACTTTTTGCGGTCGCTTTGGGTTTGCTTTGACCACGAGTTTCGTGTCGTTCACAATGTCTTCGTTTTTGTCATAATATGTCGACAATTGTCTCAAACGGTTCGCAAGTATTCCGTAATCTTTGAATGACTTTAATTTTGGACATAATCTTAAAAACAAATTATTCATAATTTTTATAACAAATGTTTATTTGAAATAAATTATTATTTAAACAAAAAAATGAAAAAATAAAAACAAATGAAAGACAAGCAATAGGTTTGAATGGTTTGTTCTTCGAGTCTTATGTCTTATTTATGGATCAATTGAAGAGTCTTTCAATGACTTTATGGTCAGATATTATCCGCAAAACTCATTCAAAAGCAATGTTTGTGTTTATGTGTCGACAGAAGGCGTGCATTGAATAAACAGTGCAGTGAATGCCTAATCGTTGAACGCATGCGCCGTTCAGTTGGTGTTCAGCCATTTGTCTCAAGGGTTTGAAGTCAACAAAAAGTGGTCATTCGCTTATATTTTCGACAATAAGGGGGCAAAAGTGAACGCCAATGATGTCGAAGGGTGTGATCTTGTGATATATAAGATGGTCATCACATACAGCGATGCGATTCTCCGCTCATTTGTGGCCCAAATATGTCGAGACATGGGTTGGAACGCATCCCACACGACATCACTGGAAGTGTTGACACAAATCACATCCCAATATATGAGACAATTGGCCAAAAGATGTGTCCAATTCGCCAACCATTGCGGTCGACAGAAGCCGACGTTCGAAGACATTGGTCTGGCGTTCAATCACTTCCACATCGATGTCAACGAACTCAAGGATTACATCAATAATGTCGAGTCCACTGCACTCGACCTTCCGGTGCCGAAGTTTCCCATCACTAATGTCTCCAATCGTGTCATCACAAACACCGCCGAAGAGGAGGACAGACCCGAATGGTATGCATTTATTGGCGATTATTTGCTTTAGTTTTTTATTGGTTTTGTTTTTATGTTTAATTCAAAGGTATTACGAATGGATGCCATCATTACTGGAGACCAAAACTACCGGTGCCGTAGACGAGAGCGGCGAGACATCTAAGCCGAGTGAGGATGTGCTTCAGGATAGCATGACTTCTCCGCCGTCGACCTCACAATTGGCACAAGAAATGGGCTCTAATTCACCCAAAAGAGCCATTTCTGGGTTCGATAGCTTTGGTCTTCTTCGAGATCTATACACAAGTGTTGGCCATCGAGAAGGAGTCCTTCCGGACAGTCAGCGAATCATTGAATCGGATCGAAGTAGAGATAATTCTCCCGAAAGAGAGGAAGAAATTGAAGAGAAAATCAAAACAAATGAAGAGAAGGATAAGAAAAGAGATAAAAAAAGGGATAAAAAGGAGTTCAAAGGAAAAGGAGAGAAGAAAAAGATGAAAATAAATAAAGAAAATTCACTTAAAATTAAGGCAATTATCAGTAAAGACAAGATTAAGGGCCAGAAGAAGATGAAGAAGTTCTTAAAGATCAAAGAATTGGGCAAAAGATCGTATTCTCCGCTCAGTATAAAAGTGACGGGACTTACGACGGGAACGCCTACAGCGACGTCGACGCCAACGATGTCCAGATCGCCGTCAAGTGCTGTATCGCCAACTGATTCGAAGGCAGCGAACGCCAGCTTTGCGTCTTCTATCGAGGCTGTCATCGATCGGTGCTGTGCTGATGAGCTCATGGATGAAGGTTTGGCTCAATTGCAGTGTTTTTACTTTATTTAAATGTTTTGAAAATTATTTAATAATATTCAGTGATTTTCACACAAAACCTGTTTTTGAATACAATTTACAGGAAATTTGTTTTGATTTTAAGGAAACAATGCTTTGAATTAAGCGAAAAATTTTCACTAATTTTATCATTGCTTTAATTTTTGTTTTTTTTTCAGGAACTCCTAAAAAGAAATACAAACTCAAAAGAGATGAATCGGTTGAGAAGAAGACCAAAAGAGGCAAAAAGGGAAAGTCAACTCTTTGTGTGTCAATGAAGGAGACGATCGACGAAGTGGTCCGTCAGTCGGACCGGCAGTCATCCCCTAACAAGCGGTCACCGCATCCACACCTGAGCCCAAAAGTCAAAGCGGAACCGATTTCGATGTCATCACCGAAACAATCATTGAATGTCCAGACCTTTGATGACGACGAAGCGGCCAAGACTTTGGTCCTAATGGCCGGCGATAAGAATGTACCCAAACGTAAGAAGAATAAGCCTTCGGCCACAGCCAGTGCTCCGCCACCAGACTCGCCATCCGGTGACAGCAATTCTGCCTTCAAATCGGCGATGTCTTCATTCCCGAAGGTCTCCCCCGGACTGTCACCCCTTTCGCCGACGATATTTTCAATGTCAACTCAAAGTGCATTCTTTCCGACGCCTCCACTCTTTGGACAGATGTCTCCCCCGAAGTTGACGCCAGTGAAGGCCATTCCCTCCGAGCCCTACATCGGTCCGCCGCCTACTTTGACTAAACCCCGAACTTTGGCCGAAAAGAAGGCAATGCCACCGGAATTAATGAACGTTCCCCTCATTAAGAAGGAAAAGGTTGAGAAGGAGAACAAGACGAAGGAAAGGGTCGACAAAGAGAAGGGTCGAAAGGAAAAAAAGTCACAAAAAGATAAGAACAAGAAATATAAGTCACGAAAAACTATCAGTGAAGACGAGTCTTCGTCTGAAGAAGACATCAAACCTAAAATCAATATCAAATTGGGTTCAACTGCAAGACATTCCGGCTCTACTGACAAGCTCTCTGTGAAGACAACCGCCGACACTAAACCAACTCCAAAGACATTGCTTTCGCCCAAACATAACGTACAAAATCAGGAGGAGTTGTTCCCTAAGAAGAGGGGCCCGAAGAAGAAGATTGTGAAGGAAGGGGTGAAAGAAGACAAGTCTTGTATTGTGATTCGTGAGACCATAACCGTTGATACGGGTGACGGAGAGGCGAAGGTGTGGATATGTCCCGCCTGTAAGGGACCAGACGATGGAAGTCCTATGATTGGTAAGAGCACCCGATCTGGTCTTAAGTACTGATTTGATTTATATTCAATTGATTCCAATCTATAATATATTGTTATATACTATATGTCTGTATATGTGATGCCTTTCTAGTCATCAATCGATGTCATAATAAAGTCATTTCATTTTTTCCGTTCCTTTCGATCCATTTCCTATCCATTGTTTGTTGTCTTTTGTCTTAATGTAAATGTTTTTCATAATTAAGTGATGTTTAAAAAACATAAAAAACTTTTTCACTCAATGAAAGGCTGCGACACTTGTGATGAGTGGTACCACTATTCATGTGTGGGCATCGAAGAGGAGCCCCGGGATGACGAGAGTTGGTTCTGCAAGAAGTGTGTACTAAAGCAACAACAGATTGAGTCGAAGTTCGTTAAGAAAAAGGAGACCAAAAAGAGAGTGAAAGACAAATGACATGAAGGACGTGAAGACCAGAATTTGACTATCGATTCGACCAATAATACCACAAAAGCAACCGTTTCTTCAGTTAATCCAATCGTTTCGACATCTATTAAATCAGTAATCAATTCGTTATTAATTAATTGTTTGGTTTTATTTTGAAATATCTTTTCATTTTTGTCATAACTATAGCCACAATCAACTCAAAGCTCGTCCAAAAAGCCAATGAATAAACCCCCGGCAATGAGGCCGAGGGGCAGACCTCGGAAGGACTCTTCGTCTGCGCCACCACTCATAGCAAAGAAGGATATGAAAGAAAGTACAGACAAATCCGATGAAGAGTTTTGTGATAACAGACACAAAGCGGACAAAGAATTCATTGCGAAGGAGGAGTTGGAGGACGAGGAGGACGAGTACATATGCCCGCAGTGCGAGAAGCCAGACGACGGCACACCTATGATTGGGTGCGACAAATGTGACCAATGGTATCACTGGCAGTGCGTCGGCATTTTGACCGAACCCAAAGCCGACCAGAACTGGATGTGCACGCGCTGTAAGAAAAAGAAACAGTCGATTACAGGTCCGCCCAAAACGATTGAGTTCCACAAGATGTCCACTTCGCCCGTAATCGAGTTGACCAAATACGACGGCGCCGGCGGCTCCAGTAGCCAATGGAAGTGCCCGTCCTGTCGGCTCACTGTCGACAAGGGGTCGATCTGTTGCGACGACTGCGACCGATGGTATCACTGGCACTGTGTGGGCATCACTGAGGCTCCCCATGAAGAGGACAGTTGGTTCTGCTCGGAGTGCTATGAGAAACAGCATCGCATCGCAAAGGCATATAAGTTGGCGAAAGTGCAACGCCTTTGAGGCCAAAGTAAGCGTTGGTTTGAGTTTTGCAATAAATGTATTGATTTTGACAAAAACATCTCATAATTAATACATAGTTTTTATTGATATAAAAATGTTTTTTAATTGGATTTAGCACTAAATGGTCGAACAATTGGATTGTAATGAAGATGTGATTCAAACAATGGTTGCAATTAGAGTCAAATTCTGATCTTCACGTCGTTTTAGGAACGAAAGTATCGTTCAATTCATACATTGATTTCATTTCATTTGATATAAATAATTCATTAATTATTATAACAATTATTTAAATGTAAATTCTATTATATATTTATACAAAACTTTTTAAAGTTTACATAAAAAACAAAAACAAAAAACACTTTATATTTGTCTATAATTTTTTGTTCCGTCGATTGTTATCATCAAATCATGACTTGTTTCACAAATTGTTTATGTTTTCAATTAATCAAATAAAATGTTTTCAAATTTCAAACTTATTTGGCGCTAAAGATCTCCGGGTCATTCCATTGGGTGTCAATTTTTACCCTTTTTCTTGACTCAAGTCGAAGGGTAAAAATTGAGAGCTATTCACAAATTAAGTGACATTTCAATGAAAAAGTTGTCGAAACAAACAGTCATTTTTTGCTTAATTTTTCATCAATTTTAACATCATTTCAATGAATGAAAATAATTTTGACGCGTTATTAATAGGCGTCACAACCATAAGACAAATTATTTTCTCTCATTGAACTGGTATTAACACCTGTTCTCACTTTAAATTTGGCGCTTTTCACCTCTGGGTCATCCCATTGGTTGAACGCACCAACACTTTCTCATTGGTAGGTCTTATTGAGTCCTGAACTGACGTAACAACTTGTCAGCCAATGGCTCACTGAAGGGCACCCAATGGTGAGGAGCGCCACAATTGAATTGCGGTATTGAGATGTAATTCCTGTAGAGTACTCTCTCTCCCATTCTCTCTCACTCACTCTCTCTCTCACTCTCTCATTCTCTCTCTCTCTTTCTCTCTCTCTCTCTCTCTCTCTCTCTCATTCTCTCTCATACTTAAAGTTATGGACAATAATTGAAATGAAATTCTAATAATAATTCTTATGGCAATGAATTGCATGGTTTGGGGGCCGAGAGGGAGGGCAGAGAATGCATGAGATTATACTGAATGGATATACAGTTCTAGCGATGGATTCGTTTCGTTATTGTCTTATAAAACAAATTCACAACAATTGATAAGAGTTTGCATTTGTGTTGAAAACGAGTCAAAACAGCTATCGATGGCTCACTTCTGTAAACAAATAGCAATTCAATGAAATCACTGAAAATATAATACATTGAAATGAGAAGAAAATCATTGTTGAGTTGAGACACGAATAGAGAGATATATTGAAGACGTTTTTTCACTATAACTACCAATCGATTGTATATTGAAAACTAATTCATAGAATATCACAGAATAACAAATGTATTGTTTTTCTCGTAATTGCATTCAATTGTTATATTTTAAGCTCAAAGTGTGAGACCATTTGAAGCTGTTTTGACCCAACCATTGATTATATTATTTATAGTTTTGTTATTCAAAAATCATTAACAAAAATGACATAAAATTATTAAAAACAAGACTTAAGTAATGATTGGAATGTTATTCGTTATGAAAAATAAAAGGGTTTTCCTAATGAAGTGCAGTCAAAGACAAAGTCGTTGTCCTTTTTCATCAAAAAATATTTACACAAAATATTTTATAATTTTCTAATTGTTTTTAAATTAAAAATTTCGTCAAAAAAGTGATTATTTCGTCTAAAATGATCATAATTTCGATTCTAATGTGAGTTTTGAATATTATTTGACAATTATTTTGTAAATCATTTAATACTCAAATTTTTCCGGTTATGGGAAACGGAAATGCATTGAAGTGTGAATTGATTGGCGTCTTCGGAGACGCACAGATTGTGCTCAAGAAGTCATCCGATTGGAGATGAGTTCGATTGAGCGTCGGCTCAGACGTCGATCTGTGTATTTTGGGCAGAGATCGGACCAAGTGCTCCAATGTGGCCAAAATCTGTCACAAAGAGACATACAGTGAGTGAATAGGGCTGGCAATGGATGGAAGACTAGAGGAAAGACCTGTCGAAAGAGCGGTCGCTCTTTTCTGTTGAATAAAATACAATCCTCTAATAAACGCGTCAATGCTTTAGGAGTTTCGTTGCGGCTTAAGCTTAGGTCCGGGTGTAGTAGACCGTGTCCTACCATAAACAGGATCTGGTCTTTATTGTTGATGTGTTGGTACGGGAGGTGTCCGGTGACCAACTCGTACAACACTATCCCGAATGCATAGACATCACTTTGAAAGGTGTATGGATTCGACTCTTTCATTCGGATCACTTCGGGCGCCATCCATAGTATAGAACCCGTGGGCTGATTGAACTGTTGGGAGCCCTGCCATCGGGTCTTCACTGTCGCCAAACCGAAGTCACCGATCTTTACGGTGAGGTCGTCGTGAAGGAAGATATCTAACGAATGGATCACAAAATCAGTCATTCATTCAGAGCTGACATTCAATTACTGTTTGATTTCAAGTCTCGATGTATTATATTCTTCGCGTGCAAGTAATCCATGCCCTGTGCTGTCTGTCGGGCGATATCTATCAGTTGCAGTAATTCGAACTTAGTCTCCAAGACATGCAAGTGCTTGTAGAGGGACGACCCTTCACACCATTGGGTGACAATAGTCAACTGAGGCCGCGATACGCAGCCCATGAATAATAGGATATTCACGTGTCGTGTCTTCCGAAGGACTGCCACTTCGTTCTTAAACGCCTGAAGAATACATTTAATGGCTATTGAAAAACAGTTGACAAACCCTTTGAAAGTGTCAGACCTGAAGCTGAGCGGGAGTGGGATTCGTGACATTCAGCTTCTTAAGAGCAACTGGTCCGTGCCAGTGGCCACGGAATACCGTTCCAAATGAGCCCGACCCTATCCGAGGACCAGATAGTATCTCCTCGAGTGGTATCTCCCAGTCTTCTATCGATTCCTTTCCGCCTGAGTTGGGTCTGAGCTTTTTGGACGACTCATCCGCAGACCGGGCCCTCGGTCTCCATTGCTGGCGAATATTGGTTGGCGAACCCCCTGCCGATTGGGTTCGGGTGGGCGACGAAGATGGCGATATTGAACCCTGATATCCAGATGTAGAGCTAGTGGCTATTGTACCCGAAGAATGAGGTGGAGCTAAGTTACTAAACGCACCTTTAGGTTAAATTAAGGGGAAATAAGAGACAAATAAATCGAAAATTCTTAAAACGATTGCAAACAAAAAACTTTAAGATTTGCGGCAAAAATATTCATTTGTTTCAATCATCGATAAAAAGCACATATTTTAAGCGTTAGACTTTTTGCACTAAAAGTGAAAACAAATCAAAGAATATATGCAAAGAATTTGCAAAGAATTGCATATAAAGAGTGCGAATAATAAGCGCACAAAACATTTATGACATTTGGTTCACCTTTTCGTCTATTTGTCGCAAATGTATTCATTCGACGAGAATTGAGTGGAGATATAAATGCGGGCAAAACTACTGACGAGACTTACGTTCAAAATATTTTTGTTAATTTTTATGTCAATGTTTGTCAAGAAAAAAGTCATTCAATGGTTATATGTATTGAAAAACTATAGATAATGTGCAAAAACATGCATTCATTAGTTTTTTAGTCCAAACAATCGTTTGCATAGGACTCGAGACGAGACAACTGTCCCATCAGTTGATATATAATTGAGTTTTATATGAGTTATGAACTAATGGACAAATAGTGGTCAGACATACCGCCAGTGAGTGTCCGCAACTGTTCTATAGTTAGTTCGTTATGCGAGACTAGATTGAAGCTAACGTTGGGCGCGGAGGTCGACCTCTCCCTCTGTCCCAACGGCGTCGACCTATGATTCTGAGACGTCTGCAACGGTAACTGAGATGAGACGGGCTTTGAATACGACAGATATGTTGACTGTTCGTTGAGCGCCAGTAGGTGTCTGTAGACATCCGATTCTACACGCAATGGCTGGCAAAGTGACGGCACGGCATTCGCGCACCGCTGATGGAATCGTATGCCACACGTCTGACATCGGAAGCCATGGAATAGTAGCCGATGACAACACTCACAGAAAGCTAATGTGAAGAATGTTTTGCGAACCTAACCATCGATAAGACATTGTCTTCAGAATTGATTCAAACGAATTGATTACAAAAATCATTACATAATTGTGTGAAATACTGGTCTGAATTGGAAATCGTTCTCTAGTTTCGACCAAAATCTCCTGTCCTTCCAGTAGTGCGATATCTCTCTCCCATTCGATGGGTTGTCTTCGAGAGAGCAAACAAATGCCAATTAAAAGCAATGATCAAAACATTGGATCAAATGATTGTATACTTCGTTGTGTATATGAAAACAGTGCACATCTCAGGCGTCAGTTTCCGTCGACGCATAGCCTTCGACAGCGCCTCCCGAACCGTCTGACCCGGATATACCTGCACTGACGTCCTCTGTTGGTTGGGTAGATGTGCTCTGACGACCGACTTGAGTGGTGTTCTCGGCTGACTGGACCCGGAGCCCGAGCCCGAGGAGGCGTTGGCCAGCAGTTCATAGTTGTTGTCGTTGGCATCGATGGGAGAGTCCTCGCAGTCGATGGTCATGAGCTCAACCAACTTCTCCTCCTGGCGCTGGAATTCGTTCAACTTAGAGGTGAGGTCTTCATATTCTGAGATGTACATAGAGGGCGGGTGTTGGAACTGGGCGAACCGGGCGTTGAGCGCCTCCAGGTTGCGTTTGGTCAGGCCTATCATACTTCGGATGTTCTCCAACTGTTGTATTACAAACATATTGTGTTTGGCTTTTAGTGAATATAATGACTGAAACAAAACATTCAAAACAAAGACAAAACAAAATAAATAAAAATCAAACAAAAATTATATCATAAATCAATACCAGGTGTGGGTTTTGGGAGATTTTTAAGGGGGTTTTGCAATCATTTTGACATTAATTTTGTGAAAAATAATTTGAAACAATTGAATGTGTGGCCTGGGATGGGATGGGGCTCATATAGTTGCATAGCTTAGAGGTGGGCACTATATTTGGAGGGTTTTATGTGCAGAGATATAATAGTGAAGAAGGGGTGAAGGGGTAGGGGTTAGAAGAATGTCATTTCAATACAAGTCCATTATAAAGGAAATGCATTGCTATTAGAATTTGGTGTTAGTTTGGGTTTGGGTTTGCATTGGTTTGCATTGGTTTGCATTGGGTTGGGTTGGGTTTGGATACGACTATTGATAATATCAATGCATTTCAATACAATAAACACTTTTGAGATCACACTCTTCTAACCCCTACCTCTCCTTCCCTATAATATCTCTGCACCTAAAGCCCCCACCCTATAGGCTATCCAACTACATGATCCCCACCGCCTCCGCCCACACACCCAACTATGGGCTTAGTTTTTTTTCGTGACATTTGAAAGTTTTTTTTTCAATTCAAACTGAGATAAGAGATTGAAATGCAATGCAAAAGACATTGCAAAACATTGAGTGATATTTGCATTGATTTGAATGCAATTATCATTTAATTGCAAACCAATAATAAAAGCCTTATTTGTTTTGCAATTAAGTTAAACAATCATTAATTGCATTGCAATCGAGTGCACAAACAATAGCTCAACGATAGCTCAATGCAAACGAATGGCGAAAAGAATTGCAAAACTAATGCAAAACAATGCAAAACAATGCAAAATGAATGCCTTTGCCATTGAATGGAGACTTACTTTCAAGACATCATTCGACTCTTCGATCGGTCGAAACATTTAAACGATTTCATACAACAAATGTTCACTCAATTCAATCAAACATTTATTTTCGTATAAATAACTCATTTATTACACATCAAAACAAATGCAATTCATTGAAAGAATATATAATTCATTAAAAATATAACTTTTAATTCAATTGTAATTATTATTTTTGCACAAAATTCAAATCAAATCAAAGTTTTAAATAAAAATTGTTTTCCTTTTTATTCTTCGTTTAAATATATATTAATTTTTAATTATATAAAAAAAAGTAAAAACAAAATAAAGTTTTCGTCGATTGAGAAATGCCTTCAAAACAATGCAACTGTTTTTTGGACGTAAATAAACTGTTTGTAATTTTTTCGATTTTATTAATAATATGATTTAAATGCAAATAAATGTTTGCATTCGTTTTGTTGTTGTTTTTAGACATTAATGAAAGCACAATAAATGAGAGAAAAGTCATTGAATGTCAGCCATATTTGGCGTCAAATTTCATTACTCAATACAGTTATACAGCTTTACATCAATTACGTCCGTTTCCACTCACATCAGGGGCTGACTGACGAGAAATGGCAAATACCCCTGACTTCTGACCACTCACCGATTGGTGGCCCACAGCTAAGACTTTGAGATGAGTTGGTCTTTCATTTGAAACAATTTCATGGCTTTTGTTTCAATTAATAAAGTTTTTATGAATTAAATTATTTTTGAATTATTTTTAATTTTATAATAAAATCTGAATTAAAATACAATTCAAATACAAAATACATTTTTTATAATAAAATATTTAATAAATACCTATAAAAACCGTTTTCATTGACACTCACTCCCAGTCATCGCTATTGTCTTCCTCCTGGTGTTGGGGTTGGCTTTGGGCCGGAGGGGGAATCATAGCAGATATGCGCTCCATAGCCGTCGAGGGCTCGGGTGAGGTCTCTTTGGCCGCATTCGCACCACTGATGCCTTTGCGACGCATCGATAGTTTGTTGAAGAGGTCTGACATGAGATCACCGCTGACCACATCCTTCCGTTTATTCTTTTTGGCCTCAATTTTGCGTTCAATCACTTTATTCGTCGACTTCTTCGGCTTTCCGGCAGCGGCTCTAATCGACTCCAGAAGACTGGCTCTGTTTGTCTCAACTGATGGCAACTGTGGTGTATTAGATACCGGTGCTGTCGGTTTTGACACTGGATTTATTGCCACTATTGGCGGCGGCGAAGAGGGTGGAGGAGGAGGTGGTGGCGGAGGAGGCGGAGGTAGAGAAGGTGGTGGAGGCGGACATATCTGTTGCTCTGTTTGCTGTATTGATGGCATGTCTTCGACTCGTTTCGTATGATCTGTGGCAAGAGTTTTGACCTTTGGCTCGATTTCAGTGATTTCTGGCAATTGAGGAATGATTCCAATGACTGAATTCAGGTTAGGAATCGTTGCACTCAAGAACTCTTCGTCCTTTTGATTGAAAGCGATGTCGTCTGCAATGCCGGGAAGGGATGGAAGCGCTTGGGGTAAGTCATCCATTATTTGTGGCGGCGATTGAACTCCTGGTAAATAGTGAAGAGTTTCCTGTCTTTCCGTCGGGTCGTTATGTAATATAGATTCCGGAGCTTTGAATATATCGTTGTTCTGTACATTCGGTTCTTGTAATCGTTTCGTTCGGATCTTCTGGTCATATATTGACGAGCCTTTCGTTCGATGAAAAATAAGACATAAATTTCAAACTTATTGTCAATTCATTTGAGAAATGGATGCAAACCTTGAGATCTCCTTAAGAATGCATTGTCTGCTGTATTGAAGACAATAAGCGATGACAAAGACGTGATTCTGTGCCACGGAATGGGACCCAAAGGGTCGGTTGACTTGGGATGAGTTAAGTCATAAAAATCAAATTCATTTGATTTGATACTAGTCTTCGGTATCGAATAGAACTGTGTCTTCTCTTTGAGCAGCTGTTCGTCGAATGGTATATGACTTGAAGTGATTCGCGGAACAGTTGTCACACTTTTATGGCAATTGGTGTCCAATCGGTATGTATTCAATGGACACAACTCTTGTAAAGTCATCTCTTCCTTCGGGTACTTATAGTTAGCATACACTTTGGTGGCCTTATTAGCCAAATGGCGGATCTGTTGGATCTTTTGGACACAAGTATTCCTCCTTTGGTTCATATCCAAGAGTTTGTGATTCATGTCTTGTATTTTACCATCGATTCGTCTGAAGAGATCATCGCTAAATGTCGACAATTGGTCTAAACTACACATGATTTTAGTTATCATTTCTTCGCGTCTCATGTTATGAGATATCAACTCAATTGAATCCATGTCTTCGGTGGACATCAGTTGCGATTAAATGCATAAAATGTTAACAAAAGCATTGATTTGATTGTGAACTCAATTCACGTCTTGTTGTCTGACGTTATGTAAACATAAACTTATTTTTCAATGCATTTCAAACATAAATAATGTTTTGATTTATATATGAATAAAAAGTTTTATAAAAGTTTTTTTTTCGATTTGTTTTTTTCTGATTTTTAAATAATTGAGTCTTTAGTATAAATTTAATGAATTTTATTCAAAAATAGCTATAAAACAATGAAATTATGCAAAATATATTATTTTGATCAAAAAATATATGGTTTGTGTTTATAAACAGTAATCTCATTGAAAGACATTGTTTTAGTTGTTAATAGAGTTTATATTCATTGAAATTGTTATCGAGTGATCAGTTGTTACCAAATATCAAATCTATGCTAAATATTATGAAATTTTATTTATAAAATTAAAATTATTAATTAAAGGTCAGATCAGGGGTTATATAAAATATAATTATTAAAAACGTTTGAATTATAGTTTGTAATAAAATTATAGTTTATACTATTCTCTTCTGTTCAAACATACCCCTGATTTTTCATGTTTATTGAACTTATGTATGATATGTATAAAGGAAAGTCGTGTTCATATGATATTTATTTTAAAGAGCATTTAATCGAATTATAAGTAATTATATTTTATTATAGCAATGTATTTGTGCCCCTTTCCCCTGCATAGCACCGGACACTAGTTGTGGCGATATCTCTATCAGTCATAGTATTCAAAATAGTATTCAAAAATTACTGACATTTTTCTTCGCATTGATTTGCAAATAAATATAACATTAATTGCTTTTCTCTATTATGTGGTAATAGTCACTGAAAACGAGTTTTATTATAACTTCCAAATCATTGTAAATGATATTCAATGCAAACGATAGACAAATAATGTATTGATTGAATTCCAGTCAATAGTTAATTAAAAAATAAAAATAGACTTTAAATATAAATAAAAATTTGTTACATTTTTTTATTTCATTCACTGTCTGTCAGAATAGGTTTGACATTATTTTCAGTGATTAGAAATGTCTTAACAAATCATAATCTTCTGTTGATTTTTTTTGTGAGAATAATTTATTTTAAAAAATAGGTAATAAATAAATGAATCGATGCGTGAATTATATAAAGTGAAGTCAAAATCGATTCATTCATTCATTTTTATCAAATGTATTCAAAAAACTTTTCTCAACTTTTGTAGAAATTTTTATTAAAAAGTTTTATACTGTCTTCAAATGATTCAGTTTATTGTCTTAAGTCTTTCACTCTTCGTATATGCAATCGATTGTCGACGCCATCCTATGGGCGATATCATCATAATTGGTGGCGGGGGTGGAGGTGGGGAAGGGTGGCACGAACCCCCTCCTAAAAAACAATTCAGTAATGATTTTATTTGTTGTTTAATTTAATTTAGTGTTGTTTAAAATTTTAGTTCCGATACCAATCCCAATGCCTATCCATATGGAAGATGGCGGTGGACATATGGGTGGGGGCGGTGGTTGGGATATGAGTGGTGGCGGCGGCGGCGGTTGGGATATGGGAGGTGGTGGTGGTGGCGGCGGTTGGGATATGAGCGACGGCGGCGGCGGCGGTATGGGAGGCGGCGGCGGTAAATGGCAGGAAAGTAGTGGAGGGGGAGGTAGTGGATGGCAAAGCATGCAAAGTAGCAAAGGAGGCGGTGGTGGACAGTGGCAGATGAGTGGTGGAGGAAGTGGTTGGCAAATGGGTGGAGGCGGTAAAGGGAGTGGAGGTGAAGACTGGCAGGGAGGAGGCGGAAGTGGCGGTTGGAATCGATAACCTCTTTATATTCATTCAAATTATTCATTCATTTATATTCACTCAAAAAATTCATTGCTTTTCAAATGTTGTGAAATATTCTTACTTTAATCAATCAATAGTTTTTTAATTAAAAAACTTTTGTTTAATTAAAGCAATTATTAAAATATATTTCAAATTATGATAAAGTGTTTCACAAAAATATGTTTATATATTAAATGTGATTTTTATTCAATTCAATGAATATTTGAATGACAGGTATTTTCCATAAAAAATATTGTATAAAACAATTTGAATAACTGTTTGAATAATAATAGCGAAGCGAATAAAAATGTTCACAAATGTTCAAAAGCACTGTATTTTGCAATCAATGGATTTTGTTGATTGGATTAGTTATTTGTTTGCCATTTCTGATACCCTCTGTGAGACCGACCCCAACATTGCCGAAACAAAACGCCTGGCAGTAGTAGTCGTGACCACCGGTCAGTCTTACAGACGCATACAATGTGCTCTGAAATGTAACCCCCTTTCCATGGCATCCGTTAGGGTCGACAATATTGAAGACCAGTTTGTCGAAGTGGCCACCGGCACACACGCCCTCCCTTATGGGCCCCGACTGTACTAGAATTAAATGACCTGAAAAATAGTGTCATTTTTGGTGTTTCTCAAAACTTTGTATTCAATTCACAAACCGTTGACGTGAGAGGAAAAGGTGTCGATATTATTAAGAATCAATGCCTCATTCCTGCCATCGATTGTCATATTGAACGATGTGTTCATTCTCTTGAAGTTCCAGTCATTGCAGGATAACTTAGTGTCGAATGTCTTGAAATAATTCAATTCATTGATATGTGATTCGGGATTGCATTTAAACGTCTGATTCAATGTCTCAATCGTTTGCATTGAAGGCGAGAACTCTGTTTTGAAGGCAAAAAACAATTCAATTTGTATTTTATATATAAAAAGTTTCTCCAAATCTTCGCACCAATTGAAAAGTCATTATCAGGTGATGTATTGGTTCTGTGATTTTGTCCGATTGAATAGTTTGTGTGAACTATAAGAAATATTAACACAAATGTTGAAAACTTATCCATTTTGTGATAGCAAACAACAAATCGATTTACACTAGAATTCAATGAAAGTACGAATTAATGAAAAAAGGTTTTTGTTATTAAATGTAAATTTATTTTCATCTTTTGTATTGAATTCAAACACACTTTTCAATGTTATTGACACCAATTGTTCTCTGATAGACAATTATAGCCAAAAATGAGTACAAAAAACAATTGAATATTGGGTTTAAATATATTCAGAATAAATTTAATGAATAAAACTTCATAAATATTTTTATCATATGTCAAACGTCTGGCCTTTGATTAAGTATACGTTTAATGAGTTTTTTTTATTTTAATGAAGAAAAATGAACATGGTTAAATAATCATAACTATATATTGGAGTACATTCTGTTAACTTTAACCAAACGAGACATGAATTTTGAATTCAAAAATATTGAAACAATTATTGATATTTCACAACACATATAATGTTAAACATATTAGTTAAACGCCTATCAAATGAAAACATAATTTACTAAAACCTTTTGCAATAATTATAACTTTTTTTCATCAAACGGGGTTTTTTGGGAGAAAAATATATATTAAACTTACCCTCTTTTGATTCTAATTGCGAACTCAGCTGTAATTGTTTATTTCAAATGTTTTCAACCCCTTGTGCTGTTTCGACCCCTTAATTATGACATATTTTCAGGAAAACGAAATTTTTTGATTAATAACTGATTTATGTTTTTTTTTGTGGTAATAATTGATAACTAACCCCGTTATTCGTTATTCATTTTTTCGTTTGGGATTTTTATTAGAAAAAATTTCACAAATTCTTCAAATTCTGTCAATAGGTCTCAAAATAAATAAATTTTTATTTCATTGATTATTGTGTTTAAAAAATGTTTGATTTATTGAAAATAATTGATAGAAATTCACATCTCTATCACATTTAGCATTAGTTTAAATATTTTAACGATTATTAGTTCACAAATTCGTTGAAGAAATGGTAAACATATTTGAATTTAAATTAAAATATAAAATTAATTTCAATTATTTTTTAAAGATTTTTAGAATAATTATATTATTATTAATGATCTCAACATTAATTAATGTCTCGAAATGTGAAAAAAATAACAACTTTTTCATTCGCAAAAGTGTTAAAGAATTTACATTTAATGAATGGCAAGACTTTAGACGAGGAATAAGAGTTATGAAGGAAAGGCATATAAGAAATCCGTTGGGTTTCTATTTTCAGGCAAACATTCACGGATGGGACGAATATGACGGCTCCGATAGTGCCAACTATTTGGCCGATTACTACAATTGGCACAAATGCACTCATGAGCACTACTTCTTCCTCGTGTGGCACCGGATGTATCTGTACTTCTTCGAGAAGATATTGCGCAAAGCGTCGGGTAATCCTAACCTAACGTTGCCCTATTGGGAGTTCAATGACCCCGGACAACGAGAGCTGCCGCAGCCGTTCCGCTATCCGGCTAATGAAAGGATCAATCCCTTATACACCCCTCACAGGTGCAGAGTTATCAATGAAGGCAAACCACTTCCTTCAGAGATAACAGATCCCTATCCGGCCCTCAGAAGCAATTTTTTCGCCGCAAACAAAAGCAATGAATTAAATGTGTGCCACTCTTTCGGTGGCGGAAGGATTGATAGGGCAATGTTTATGTCGGACAGGGAAGGGCTGTTGGAAAGGCTGCCCCACGACCGCGTCCATGTGTACATCGGTGGAGAGTTGGGTCATATGGGCGACCTCTGCAGGGCTGCCCGCGACCCCATATTCTGGTTAAACCACTGTTCAATTGATAGGATCTGGGAGTCCTGGGTGCAAATGGGAGGCAAGAATCTAATGGAAGCCAAATATTTGAATCATTCGTTCAAATTCTATGACGAAAAGGGGGTTTTGGGTACTTATTATGTGAGAGATTTCCTCAATATATCTCAACTCAACTATAAATACGATTCGCTCATAAGGACAAACAAAACCATTGTGTCGACGACCGACGAAAGTCCAAAACTGCACTTCTCTGTCGACGAGACCAACAATCTCTTCATTACAAACCAAAAGCATTCGTTAATTCTTAATATCAAACCCATATATCAGTCCCTTTTCGAGGACATCGCCAAAGGAAAGGTCGATCAGAAGAAAATACGATTCACATTGCAGTTGGTTTTGGGCGGATCTGAGACTGGATTACTATATCAGCTGTTCCTAAATCTACCCAAAGGCACGATGGCCTTCGAGGACAGGCCTAATTTTATAGGAACGGTAGTGCTATTCGACGCCCATTGTATCCCACGACAGAAGCGAAAGATTTTAGGCATAACCAACTGTTTTGATATTACAGACAATTTGTTTACAATATTAAAGAGTGAATACAATTATAGCGGATTTGTCGCCAAGAGTTTCAATCTGACTATAGTTCCCAAATCGTGTGACTCTGTCTACTATAAGCCCACCCAAGACTATATCATTACATTTCAAAGGACATTGCTCATTCATTATTATACATGATTAACACATAGTCTTCTTATGAAATTCTCAGTGATTTTTATTGTGATAATAATTTGTATTCAAAAACCTTATGAATTATGCAATGGTTTTGAGTTTTGAAGTTATATCTATTTATTGGAAAGTGATTTAAAAGTTTTTGTTAACACATGAAACATGTGTTCATTGAATGGATTTTTCGATCAAACATTGTGTGAACCAATTAATGATTTTTGATTTATTATTAATAATAATAAAAATATTTGTTTTAAAAAAACTTGAGTTTATTTTACACACATTTTGCGAAAATTCAATGACTTATCTGAGAGTTCAATAATACCACCCTTTCCTCAATAAAATCAAAGAGTTTAAAAATTAATACAATATTCTGTAATAAATTATATTCTATAAAACTTTATAAAAATCATTGATTGATTTAAATAATAAAATCTTATTTTTCCAAACATTGATTGACATGTGTTTTAAATGAGTTCACAATTTGTTAGTTAATAAAAAAAATTTTAATTAATTTTTAAAATAAGTTTCACTCAAAAAGTGTTGTATTTTTTATGTAATTCTCAATAAAATTCTTATTTTGAAAATATTTATTATAAGAAATGTAAATCAATTTTAATAAACCTTTACTTCATATCAATAATTATTTTTCAAATATCCATTGAATTCTTTACTAATAAAATGGTGAATAAAATTATAATTTTGTTTAATGAAAATTATAATTATTAAACAATTCTTTTGTATTAGATATTTAAATATCTGTCCATTCATGCAATCATAGTGTTATTGATTACATACCTGTGCCAATCGAGGCTTTACGTACGTAAAAATGTTAATGAATTGTCTCATAAGGAATGGGAGGAATACAAATACGCGATACAACTGATGAAAGATAGAGATATGCGGAACAAATACGATCCGTTTGGCTTCAACTACCAGGCCAACATCCATGGTTGGCCCGAATATGACGGTTCAAAGAGGGCCGACGATATCGCCGACCGATATAACTGGCATAAGTGCCAACACCAGAGCCACTTCTTTCTCGTTTGGCACCGGATGTATATCTTCTTCTATGAACGAATACTACGAAAAGTGTCAAACAATCCAAACCTCACTATTCCTTATTGGGATGTCTTTGAAACGGAATCCCGTTCCCTTCCGCTGCCCTTTCGTGTGCCCTCAAATACCATATCAAACCCCCTGTATGTAAACGAACGGTGCAAATACATAAATAATGGCAAACCATTGAGTGAGAAGACAGTGAATCCATACCCGGCTCTCAACACAAACTTTTTCTCAACGTTTAAACAAAACAATGAATTAAATCTTTGCCATTCATTCGGAGGCGGAAGACTCGATAGGCCGACATTTTTGTCGGACAGGGAGGGGCTGTTGGAGCGGATACCACACGACAACATACATGTGAATGTTGGCGGACCCGATGGCTTCTTCTCAGACCTCTGCAGGTCATCAAGAGATCCAATCTTTATGGTTCACCACTCGAACACCGATAGGATATGGGAGTCGTGGATAAGCGCCGGCGGAAGAAACCTAATCGAACAGAACTATTTGAACCAAACGTTTGCCTTTTATGATGAAAAGGGGGTTTTAAAGGATTATAATATCGGAGACTTTTTAGACGCCAAAGCACTTGGATATACATATGATTCCCTCATCAAGTCTGCGAAGATCGACCCGTCCCACAATGAGAAGCCAGAATTCTATGTCCCAATCGATGAGAAGCAGAACCTTAGAATCAATTTCAACAAACGTTTTATAACACTTCAAATGAGGTCCGAATGGAGTGACTTCTTCGAGCAATATGTGAGGGGAGAGTTTGATGAGCTCAACATCAAGTTTACGCTTCAGTTTGACATTGATATGTTTGAGACGAACATCTACTTTGAGATATACCTGAATTTGGACTCGAATACCACCCCGTCTGATGTGCACCCGAACTTTGTCGGCTCAATGGTTAAGTTTGACGCCAAGTGTATGCCTCGAATGACGAGAGAGTCGACTGCTATCACCAAATGCTATGACATTAGCGCCGACTTCAAGAGAATCATCAAAAATGACTACAACTTCAATGGCTTTATTCCACAAACATTTAATCTGACTTTTATTCCAAAGTTTTGCGACAAAATATATTATCCACAGACAGACGAAGACTTGATCCGATTCAATGAGATATATCTTGTCTTCTATAGACTCGATCAGGGATTAGATTATAGTGAAGGGAATGACAGTTATGAGAGATTTCAAAATATATTGAGAGTTTGGGACAAAACTCTACAATCCATTCCTGATGCGACTCCTATACCTCAGACGATAACTGATTCAAAACTAAATATAAATTCAAATTAATTTGTTTTTGAAAAAATTATAAAAAATTATTTTTTTTTATAAAATATTTGTTTAGTTTTTATTATAAGAAATTTTTATTTAATATTTGAAGCGATGAATGAATGGAAAAATTGTTTACTCATGAAAGTCAAAAACTAGTGATTCGTAAAGAGTTTAATGAATTATAAAAGTTTTGTAGATTTTTGTTGAGATAAAGGACTGAAAATTTTAATGAATGAATGGTTTTGTTTTTATTTTTCAAATTCAAAGATCATTTCGAATAATAATAACTTTTTTAAATAACAATAAAATCCTTTATAAGTAATAGTGAATGAAAACTCTATACAATATATTCCTAACCAACGAATGATTTTTTGTGACAAACAATGAAATCACTGAATATTTATTATATCTTCTCTTCATTAACAGTCGGAATGTGTTCATGAGTGGCATCGGTATTGCTGTCGGCGTTGTCATCATTGTTGGCATTGGCTATAAGTGGTGAACAAATGTTGTCTAAAGGGATGACAATCATGTTGTCTACGAGTGCTTTGTGTGGTGTCTCGTATTGAAACTTCTTGTTGTACTGACGAGCGGCGCATAGACTGAAACAGATGACGAATATCATCAAAACTATCACCGATAGGGTGAGCGCCACCGCGACGTTGGATACATGGCCTGCAATATCAATGTCATGTCAGATCACAGTCAAAGATAGCTTTAGAGTTAAACTCATTTAAAATAATTGTATTTTTTATTTGTTCAAAAGTGTTCACTCGAATGAAGGCCTGACCTAAAAATCTCAACAACTCTTCTAAATATTTTTCTATTTATTTGTTACTGTATTTTCATTGTTATTATTGATCCCATTATTTCACTTCAACTCCATTCGAGTAAATCCTTTCACCAAATTTTTTTCATTGTCTGTGATTTTGTCAAACATTAGATTAGTTTTTGATTTCAATTGAGGATTGGGTTCAAAAGCGACTGACCATTGCTTTGGGAAATAAATTATTTGATAAAATGTTTTCATTTAATGAATAAAATTACAAAAAAATCAAATCAAATAACTATTGATTACATGAAAATATCATCGAAAGGAAAGGCTGTCATCTATTCACTATAGTATAGGAATGAGTGTTATATATTTTGACATAGAATGTAGCGAAAGGACAGTCACAAAGAGTGGTTGTGCCGTTAAATCGATTTACTTTTGTTATGTCAGAAAAAAAACACTTTTTTGATGTAAGAAAATCTTATTCTTGATTGTTGTGAAGACAGTAATAAGTATCGTACCTGACATTGAGCCCACAATATATGCCGGTGCTGTTTGGACAACAGTACAACTGAGCTGAACGCTGGCCGAGATGTCTGTGTCGTCATCTCTAATAGTGATGCACATCTTATATCTATGATTAGGCCATAGATTATTGATAGTATAGGAGCGCAGAAAGTGGGTGACTGTCACTGATTCGTATTTGACTGAAGTGTTCAATACATTAATGCCATCCAAGCGATGATATAGTATTTGGTATTCAGGGAATAGATTTCTGGCCGTTCCGTTCCATACCAGAGTCACATAAGTAGACGCTATACTAATGGCAAACAAATGCAGATCTATGTCATTGACCATCAATTCCGTCGATGATAAAGCGATTCCGTGTCTGTTCTCAGCCATACATTTGTAAACGCCGGAGTCTTTTGGTCTTAAGTGAAACATTCGTAAACTTCCGGGTGTTTTGAGTTGGATGTGGACCTGATTTGAAGTCTCGTTCAGAACCTCCCCTAAAATGTTGACAAAAATATCAGTCAATTGTATATTCATTTAAAATGATTTGAATCAAAATTATTAAACAAATTTTGATTTTGATTTTAATTAATTAAATCATACAAAACACTAACCATTTGGTAGAATCCATGTAATTTTAGGTATGGGCAGACCCAGTGCTCTGCACTGGAACACATGCCTGTCCCCAATCTTCTTATGTATTGTAGCATTGGTTTTGTCGATCGTTACTATTTTTGGTGCACATTCTTCTGGTATTAAATTATCTTTCAATTCAATTAATTTAATTTCAGACAAACTCTTTGGTTGAAAGCACTGCAAGTTTTTGCCGTCGATTAATTCGATTCTACTATTGTTGGGATGTTTGAGGCACTGGTAGGAGAGAAGGCAAACCACACACAGAATAATACAGATTAGAAGTATTTCTTACTTTAATTAATTATCTAAACATTTATTGGAAATTAAACGACAAAACAATTTGTGCAATAAATGCAAAGGTTTGACATAAACGCAAACATTATATAACATTAACTAAAAATTTCACATAAAATAAAAAGCTCTTCAAATGAGAGAAAAATAGACTATAATATTGAGAGAAATCAATGCAAACCTGATATAAGTATCTGATATTGCAGTCACAGAGCAATGGATTTCCATCAAAAGTAACTTTCAATTTGTATTTACTATGAAATTCCTGGTCATTCACAACGTAGTCAATGATGTCGTGTTGAAAGGTCTTGAGTCCGCAGTCATGCAAGTGAAGCGATCGGAGTAGGGGTACCCCCAAAAAGGACTGGTAGTCAATATATTGTAAATTTTGATTTGAATGCAATTCAATTGTGTGAACATTGGGTAAGTCCCAAAAGGCCCCCTTATCTATGAGCACTAGCTGTTTACAATTGGTCACACTGATCTGCTGGACAGGGATGTGGACAAAGTCACCGGTAGATAATTGTTGCAATGGATTGCTATCGATATTAATGGTAATGATTCTCTTCAGGGATTGTAATGCAATCGATGGCACTCTCGTTAAGTGATTGTCTTTGAGGTACAACTCTTCCAACAACTCTAAGCCGACGAACGCGTTGTCATTAATACTAATTATGCGATTGCGGGAAAGGACTAGTTTTCTAAGGCCTGTCAATGAGGCGAATATACCGCTCGTCAAATGACTGATACTATTGCCGCCGACGTTTAGCACCTGAAACAGTGAACGCAGTTATAGATAATGGCTTTCAATTGATTTTTATCATTCATTTCAATTGAATATATTTTCATAATATAAATGCTTTACAAAAACTAATGAATAAATGGATTTGAATTTGATTTATGAATGACTGCCTCTTTTGGATCATAAATATTGATGGCCTCCTATTATAGCCTAAAGACTTGTTTCAAATAAAATAGAAATGTTTGTCTTTTTGTCTTATCATTTGTGACATAATATTTGAGATGAAATAAAATGCAATGAAATATATATAAATAATTCTTATATTAGAAAATTCTGTTGAAATTATTGGCATTATTATAGGCATAGAATATAAGCTAAAGTGCTATTTATTGGACAGAGATTTGCCATTAAAGATTTGAATGCATTTATTCTGTACTCGAATAGCAATTCAATAAAATGAGAACAAAGAAAATGATTTTCATTTCAAAACTTACGCTCAAATTAAGTATACTTTGGAACAGCTCTAAATATATGGACGACAACTGATTGTTCTCAATATTCAATTCCTTCAACATTTCCAGTCCATCGAAAGCGTGTTCATCAATATATTTCACGTGACCATTGCTCAGGTCCAGGAGCTCCAGGCGCTTGAGGCCACGAAACACGTCAGCAAATAGTGTGCGAAATTTATTGTGAGAAATGTCAAGGATTTTCAAATGAGTCAAATTGTAAAATGTTTGTCCTCTTCCCAAATGATTGATCTGATTGTGAGAGAGATATAGTTCTTGTAAGCGATCGAAATGTGGGAACCGTTCGTAGAGGTCTTCAATGAGATTATGAGTTAAGACAAGCGATTCCGTATCGAAAGGTATTGATTTTGGGATCGAATTTATCGATTCATACGAACAGTTGACCGCCTGAACCAATTCGCCCGACTATCACAAGGGGAAAGACATACGAATGAGAGCACAGAAACAAACAGAAAAAAGTAATATATGTTTTGTGTACAAGAATTGCACAAAAAAATGTTTTGTTTGTAAAATGGGTTAAAATTAAGGAGAAAAATAAATATAAGAAAAATTGTGTTTTTTTTGAATGCTTACATATATAGACAATTGTAGTGAACAGAAGCACTGTTTGGGACATGAAATACTGGCCGTCCAATTAGTTCTGTGATTGTCATTAATCATATCAGGTATGAGTGAAGGCGTGACACACGAACCCAAATGAATAAATATAACCGCGGATGTGGTGTGAAACCAATGAACCAGATTCTTGATTGACATTATTTATTAGTGTACAAACGTATCGCACATTCACTTTGGGTCCAACCGTTTCACTGTGTATTCAATACTCATTTTCATCATCTGATGAAACGATAATACAATTTGTGGACAACTATTAGAAAGAGTAGAATTTATTACAATTAATGTTTGTTTATATTATGTGTTATTTTGTTAATACTTTTATTTGATTTATGTATTAATTGTTAAAATTCTAATCAAAGCAAACAATTCTTAACTTTTCTTATCATAAATTATTTTCTCGAAACGTTATATCGTTTTTCTACCCTTAAGTGTTATCTCAAACAACAATTTTATCCCTTATTATAATATGATTCACAATTTAAAGCATTATATGAATTGATATTAATATTATTGTTAGAGAAAATGAAAGAAATAATATTTAATGTAATCCTCTTTTATGGGTTGAAGTATTTCTTCATTAATTCATTGATTTGAAGACAATTTTCATATAATATTTAAAGAATTTTTCAATGAATTTAAATAATAATAGCATTACCGGTACTTCAGTTGAGACAGTTTTGTGTATTAACTATTTATATATTTATGAACTGAAATATAGAAAACATAAAACACATCTTGAAATAAGTTATACTTAAAATATTATTAATGAAAATAGAGTTATATTTTTGACAATTAAATGTAAATTTTAAACAAAGAAATTCTTCATATATTAAGCAATTCTTTATATAATTTATGAATTTTATCTTTAAAATACAGAATATTCTCTCTCGCTCTCTCTCTCTCTCTCTCTCTCTCTCTCTCTCTCTCTCTCTCTC